>NW_024121432.1:30334667-30452204 GCF_016745375.1 Pimephales promelas | reverse complement strand
CATTTATTGCATTGGCCAGCCATGTCCAGACTTGGCTGGAAAAAAAAAATGGATCAAAAGATGCATTTTACTTAAAGCTACATGTGTGATTTTTACCCCCGTCTAGTGGTCAAAAGGTATATGCTCATCCAGTGAATATTAGTTTCTGTTCCTCTCAATTCCGATTTTGTTTTAACTCCTACGGTGGCCAATGTAGTCCAAGATTAACATGGCTTCCAGTTCGACCTCGTCCATGAGTGTTAACTCAAACGCAAACGCAAAAGGCGAAGCTTGAATTAACGGGCGTGTCCCTCTTTGGCTAATGTACTTTCAAGATGGAGGGGCAACATTAGAACCCCTTACCCGTATGTATTTTCAATAGCATATTATACACTAACGAGAATACTTTATTACTTGAACGAAGTAAATATACATTAATGAGCACATATATTTTTGAAGTGTTTTAGCTAAGAATAAACTAAATAGTTACACAGTGTAGCTTTAAAATTAGTGATTCCAACAGAATACTGACCATCAATTAGAATGAGTGAATCAAAAGAAACCTTTGTGTTTACAATGACATCTTTTAGCTACAACTTGGTTAATTTCTTCTGGGATTTTGTGATTGAGCAAGGCAGTCAAATTTCGGTTCAGTTGGACATCTGATTCAGATCAGTTCGACGGCTGTTAACAAGAGGTAAAAATTATATAAATACTGTTCGTTTTCTCACACAAACCGCTCGTTTCGTGTCTTAGGCCATCAGTGTGTACTTACATTTACGAGTCATTAAATCATGTTTAATTTTGACTTCTCTGTGCATGCTCTTTAAGGTGAACCGCTAGTGTATGACTGACAGACAACAACGGTTTGACCAAAAAATGTCAAAATTGAAAATGCTGTGGAAACAAAGACACCTACATCTTGGATGCCCTTGAGGTAAGCAAAAACATATCAAAAATTAATTTCAAAGTGAACTATCCCTTTAAACAAGCACAATTTACTTCTCTTTAAAAGTGAACTATGTACATTTTACAGGAAAAATGTTAAAATAGTGAGGGTGGGACTATTTGGATTGTCCAACCAATGGAAGATTGGGGGAATGTTCAGGAAACCTTTTGGGCAACAGTAATTTTTGGAATTCCATTTGGTGAAACGAGTGAGAGGAAATGATACCGTGCACTTCACCTTTATAGAGTTAAATGCTCTTTAAATCACTTAAATGCCAGAAAGGGCAACCTCCAATGATTTATTTTCATAAATAAATAAGTACATTCTAGAAAAGTGCATAATTAAAGACCTATTGGTGATTTTTAATTACTTTTATTCTCAGGGAGTGATGTATTTCATCTCTAAAGCCAGTCAAATGAAGGTCATACAGTTTGTGCTTCTCAAAGTAGCCACTCCACAACATCTGAGAAGAGAGGACAGCTGGCGCACATTTTTACAAGGTGATTTTAGAAGTCTTCAGTGCTTCATTTTCAATCCGCTGACATTTAAAAGATGGAACAAGAGCTTAGAGATCAGGAAGATGCAAAGACGCAGACACTAAAATGGGTAATGGAAACCAGGACGATATCGTGAGCCTCTTGAGTCATGATTGAGACAGATCTTTTGCATTAAAAAGGATGTTGAAACACTCCCCAGTAAGTGCTTTTGGTGGCCTGGCATAGTAAGATTTGACTGTTTTTAGTGAAAAGGAAAACTGAAGAAAAAGAAAAATACCCTTGTAGGCATGAAAGATGGGGTAAAATAGTCTTGAAACTGAGCACTACTGAATCACTAATATCAACTGCAATAGATCAGCCTGAATTTCTGTTCAGATGGTTGAGATGCATCTTAAATAGAGCATTATAATTCAGAGCATGTAAATCAAAGTCATTCATTTTAAAATATCCTCTATCTTGGGGACAGAACATCAGGAGTAAGAGCCTTTTCACACTCCTATCATTTGGCTTCCAAGAAGGACAAAAGAAACCATGCTGCTTGGAAAACTGGTCATGGTGACACATTCTCTCCCACATGGTGGAATTGTGAAATACAACAGATTGTCATTATTGTACTTCAATTCTAAGACATAAGACTTTTCAATCAACAGTTCCAATTCATTAATGTTTAATCTAATCACATCACTTTTCTCATAATTCACTAGCTCGAAAAAACATTTATTTATTTTTTAGTAAAAAAAAAAACCCTGCTATATTTTAGCTTAGTGCTGCTGTGATTATATTTCAACATGGAAGTTGGCATCAAACGGGTTCTCTCAATTTTCTTATTGGCAGATTATTACAGAAACTCATCCAAATAAGTTTAGCAATTTTCACCTTTTTTACAAGTCATACAAGATTCAACTCACTTAATGTAATTTAAGTTTAAATGAATTAAACATAGAAGTTGATTATACTTAATTTAAGGCAAAAACTTTTTTAAATGATGTGTAACCAACAAAAGTTTGATTCTTACACATTTTGTTCATCATGATAATCTGAACACTATGCATTTTGAACTCTAAATAATACAATTAATTAAAAAGCTAAATGAAATACGAGTGACTTTGCCACCACCATTATGTTGTAGACATAATGACAAATAAAAAGACAAATAAAAGCTTTTAAAACACACACAAGGCAGTATACTGATGTTTTTTTTTTTAAATAGAATAAAATGTGAAAATATACTGTGCTTATGTTAAACAAAGACCTTATTTTGGGCTTTCAAAAAGCCCATTGACTTCAAGACAATGGAACTGGAAGTGCTAAAATGCTAACTAGTTTTTGTGTTTTGGCCTACAAAAATATGTCATCCCTGCTGCACATCATGAGCAGATCCCATACTCCAACGTGATCTCATGAGAATATATTTGTACTTAAACTGTCGTTCTATCATACATACATATAATTACGTTTTTTATGCGCAGAAACGTATAATACTGATGTATTTACAGTACTAAAACGTAAAATATTTACGCATTGACAGCACAAAAACGTAATGTATTTACGTATGAACAAATCCACATTTGTACGTATCACAATTTATGCATAATAATATGTAGCACTATGTTTTGACTCTATTGCATTCCATTGTCTTATTAATTAAGTTTTCAGTCGCATTTACTCATAAATATTAACATTTTGCTCGTTTCGCCTGCATGGTGTTAAACAATACACTATAAAACCTTGAAAATACATTCGTTAACGTTACTCGTTTAACCATTTTGTAATATAGTTTATTTACCTTGAGACACATAAAGCGTGAGACATAAAACAAAAATTCACAAAAGACATCAATTTTATTAGTTTGATGTAATCCAAATCTTTAGAATCCATAGCCAACGTTGTTTGCAAGAAACAACTCCTAATTCAGCCTTTTATCCAGTCGTGATCTTCGTCTCCATTCTCAGCAGCGACCGTCAAATCCCGCGCTGGTGATGAATTCAAATGAAAAAATTGTGCCCTTGAGAAGCGTTACGTCATGTTTTATGGCAGTGATATCACACGTTCATTGGCTCTTCCCTGCTATGTTTAAGTTTGGGATTAGGGTTACGGGATCTTAAATTTATCTATAAAATGGTAAAAAGGGAAATTATACAGATATCTTTATGATATAGTATATATGTAAATAGTTAATGTTTTGTAGCTGTAAAAACGTAATAATGTTACGTTTAAATGTTGCAGATACGTCTATATTATACGTTTCAGCATCTATCCAAACGTACTAAAAAGTACATTTTCTATCTTTGCAAAAACGTAAAATACGTATTAACAATGAGACCAGGCTGCATACTCACATTGAGTTGGGGGCGGGACTATCTGATTGTCCAACCAATGTGGAATGGGGAAGACTTCAGGGAAACTTGTTGAAATACAGTCCTTCTTTTGGTGACAACAATGTCATGTCATTTTTATCATAAGCACAATTCACTGATGCCCTTACCAAGTACAGTAGCAAAACAACAGTGTGTGTGCGAGAGATTGAGTGCTCAAATACAAAAGTTTGTTGGATTGTGCACATGTATCAAGCGCATTCATCTGTGCTCTAAGTCAGTGGACTTTGAAAGGCTTGCATGCAACAAATGTATGCTAGATTGAGCGGAACATGGAAAATTATGCATAGCTGGGTCTTTACACAGTTCAACTTTACCTAAATCAGTTCAAGGTAGCTATTTATGTTTTTAAAAAATACCGTAATTCAAATCCCATTAACATTACCTGATATAACATGACTTGTCTTTCATTTTATTCCACAACCATGGACTTCTATGCTTATTGATTTTATGCCATGGGGGTTTTATGTCTTTCCGACCTTGCAATGTATTACTGTCTACTTGCCTTGCTGATATGAACAGACTTACAGCCACATTAACAATTAATCAAAATGTAAAGCCTGGGGAAAAAATAAACAGTAGCTTACAACAAGGTCAATATTTACATTATTTTTGTTTCTATTTAAAAGGTAACATGAAATGAGTTGATCTGACAAAAACACAAAAGAAAATCTTGAATTGTGTTTTCGTCATGCTGAAGAAAGGGTCCAAAAAGCTGTTATTCACTGATAATCTTGGATAAACTTGAGAACTGGATCAGTCTAATCCGTGAATGAATGATTTAGAATGGTTTGTGAGTCTGATTCATTGAAAAGACCTTAGTTTCCCTCTGTTCTTCACAGAAAGCTATTGGCTTCAAAAAGACTGTGAATAGTCTGAGTCCTTTATGGAATATTTTCAAGGTGCTTTTGCTTTTGTGTGTGTGTGTGTGTGGCTGAAATCTTTGTAACTGAATGGGAACAAGGTTAGAAAACAAAGTATATTAGTCCAGAGAAGCCAAATTGTCTGCGGGACTCTTTCTGACATGATTTTTATTGACTGCTTTCTTTGATGAAAAACAAATGTCATGTCTGCTGTGAACACCTTTCATCACATTGGTAAGAGTTAAACGAACTGCAGTCATTCGTGTCATCAGGTTTTCTCTCCACAGTATATCAGATCACTCACAGACATGTGACAGCTGTCAAACATAATTTCTGGTTTTCCTATTCAAACAAGCAACACCTCAGTATGTTTGATTTTGATCAGATTGAGCACAGAGAGGGGAAGAGAAGGGAGAGGCGCAGAACTGTTGACAGACAAGCCGATCAAAACAGGTTTCCAAATGCCAAACAACAGCGAAAATCTTTGAAATAAAATTGTGCCAATTAGGAAATGTGTCTCCAATAATAAGCCAGATGTCTTTATTAAAAAAAATATATATATGGGAGATGATGGCACATTTTTATACTGATGTTTCTCATTAAATCAAGCTCAAAGGGAAGTCTTCTAAAATGCACCAATGCTGTAATGTGAATGGTATACTCTATTTTCAGTAGTTTCTACAATCAACCACAGGAAGAAAAATAACTATAACAGAGTGATTCATGATTAATGTTGTGGAAAGTTGCATTACAGTATTCTGTCACTCTAAACACTTTTTGTTTTTTAATAGCAACAGGTTATCTTTATAATTCAAACAGGTTAAAAATGACATGAGGGACAGCAAATGTTTGACAAATCACAATTTTGACATAAAATGTTGCCATTATGAGATAAATATTCTAAATATTTATATTATAATTCTGACATGCTTACGTCATGATCATGACTTAGTATCTAATAATTTTTAATTGTATGTCGAAGTTATGCATTTTATCTCATAATATTGTTTTTGTCATGTCATAATTTTGTCCTTTTATGTCATGTTTGACTTTTGCTCTTAATTGTCTTTCTTAATGTGTAATAATTTAAACTTGTAATCTCATAATTCTTTTTTCAAGCATTCTTTTTTGTCTCATAATTTAGAATTTTTATGTAATAATTATTATTTGCTGTGTAATATACAGTATATTATTTGCCAAAGCATGACTTTTTCGTAATTAGCGAAAATGGACTTGCATACAGATGCTATAAGCAATTTCAGCCATTTGACAATTTCTGCTAAACTTCTGATAACCCCAGTTTGATGAACAATTTGTCTTGTGTGTGTGTGTGTGTGACATTTGCAAAGCGGATTTTGTGTTTTCTCAGGACACCTTTTTTGTGATATCTGTAAAACAGGAGGGACATTTTATGTGGTGGATTTAAAAAAAATAAAATGCTTTAGCTCACCCATTATATTTGACTTTATGTATGTATGTATGTATAGTCATAAATTGCCTGCTACAAAAATAGATTTAATATAGCTTTAATATAGAAAAAGAAAAGTACATTCCCTGTGGGGTCTTGACTCATTCCATTTAGCTTTGAACTGTTGCTTTGAGCCACTATACAGTCTGTGTTTCATCATATATATGGATATTTTATATATTTGTCTAGGGGTTTTAGGTTTGGCTCCAGTTTCTCCAGAACAGCTGGGCTTCACTGTTCAATTACAAGCTACTTTTAACTTTCAAGTTTATGTGCCATGCTTTACTGTGGTTCTTGACCAGGTCAACATTTGGTGGAAATCATATATACTTAGGGATCATATGTATTTAAGCATGACTAAAATGTAGACATCACATATTATGATAGTTTGGTTGGCAACATCTCTGTTGACTTAGATGATGTCAGACTCCACCAATGACCTTCAGTGTCCTCTCATAAAATCACAGAAATATAAATGCAAAATGATTTCAGCTTTGAAATCATGGGTAAATTTTGGTTTGTGAATTCCTGGATATTTTAGATAAACTGATGAAATCAAACATAATCCTGACAGTTATCTTAGTCAAAGCCAACATGTCTTTGTTTCCGCAGTAATATCAATTTTGGTATTTTAGATCATTATATGCATGTCTTTCGTCACCACCTCAAAGGGCATGCACAGAGAAGTCCAAATTAAACATGATTTAATGACTCGTAAATGTGAGTACACATTGATGCCCCAAGACACAAAACGAGCAGTTTGTGTGAAAAAAACGAACAGTATTTATATCGTTTTTACCTCTTGTAACCACAGCCACATCCAAGTGATCTGAGGATGCTGAGGGTGCTTTGGTCTGTGCGAGCGCCGGAAAGCGCCGGAAGTGATCCATTGCTAACGGATATATTGGAATAGCAGAAGTCATGGTGGCGTTGCATACACTTAAAAATGGAAAGGCCATGGGCAAGGATGAGATCGCTGCCGAGATGCTTAAAAGTGGAGGGTGGGAGGTAATGCAAGTACTTACCGATCTGGGGTGTGTTTCCCGAAAGCATCGTTAGCAAACTGTTGTCGTAAGTTCCGTCGTTATCTGCATAGTTCAACGAGTCGGTGTTTCCCGAAACCATCGTTCCAACGGACATTCGCAAACAGCATCGCAAAATTGGGTGGTTTGAACGATAGCTCTAAACCTGTGGTTGGAGGCATCGTTTCTATATTGCATCAAATTTGGAGGTAATAAATCTTGGGCAAAATAAGCAAGCTGACATTCAGTACAACCGGTGCCTTTTATTTAGAATACAAACAAATGTATTCTACGTCTTTTAGTTTTTCAAAATATTTGAAGTAACGTGTTTGAAGAGTGCGCTTGTGCGAACGTGCTCTACTATGTAAGAACGAGCCAAATATTGAGTCTGGTAATAAAGCAGAACAACTGAGAACAATTAGAAATAGTCCTCAGATGACATGTCTGTAATTTATATAAAACAAATCTAGCGTTAATTGGATCTCAAACAGTTTCATTAAAAGTAGTTATTACTCCACCACGTGCGAAACCAACGTGGTTGAACGATACTTTGCGACAGTGGGTTTCGGGAAACAGTCGTGACTAGCTAGTTGATTTTTCCAACGATGCATCGTACTATGGTAGTGAAACAATGAACCACGTCGTTGTATGGGAAACGCACCCCTGGTCAATGCCTGTTGGATGGATGCGAACGTCCGTGAAGACTGGCAGAAGAGGTGATTTTCCGCCTGCCTAAGAAAGGCAACTTGTCCGACTGTAACAACTGGCGTGGCATCACTCTACTCTCAGTGCCTGGTCAGGTCTTTTGCTCTTTTGCCCCATCCTGCTCCAGAGGTTGAGGCAAGCAGTGGACGAGCAATTGCGTGAAGGGCAAGCAGGTTTCCAGAGTGGATGATCTTGCACAGAGCAAATCTTTGTTTTCTGAACATTCATTCTGATAGCGTCCACCGGGAAACCCTTTGGCGGATTGCCTGCTCGTATGGCATTCCCGACCACAATGTGAAGCTATTCACAGCGCTGAAAGTTTAGTGTAAGCAGAGATATCGTCTTTTAAAAATCAGGAAGTTTAATGCCAACAAAAACGACTCGATTGGGAATACAGCTGGGCTACAGCTTAGACGTCACTAACCCACACATTTGCATCAACCCCTCCCTCCGGAAAATGCAAAAAAGGGCATGTGCATATTTCTGCGGCTCGTCGAGTGTGTTGTTCACACAGCTGTCAGGTCTTCTGAGTTCGAGCTTCCCATGGACGCTGTACTTCGTCAACAATTGATACAATTTATGTTTATTATGAACCTGAAATTGACTATCGTAATGTAGCTCTCTGTGCTGTGCATTTTACGAAAGACAGCTTCCAGAATCTCCACAAATTCAACACCGGATTCAACAAGAAACTGTTACTAAAACATGAAGCCGTTCCAACTTTAAGACCAGAGGCAGCAGTTGTTGGGCCACAACCTGTAAGTAGGCTAAGACTTCATCATTTTAAATGTATTTGCATGTGTAATTCCAGACGTAGCCTTGTGTTTTTTGTGTTTTTTTTTTTTTTTTTCAAATGCCAGCGTTGGCTTTATAGCCACTAGGCTACTAGTTATGATATTTTGTGTCTACGACAAACGCGTACAAACATTATGGACCTGAATTTTGTATAAGTACTAATGTTGTAAATGTATTTTTCATGTATATATGCTTTATGACGTTATTTTCGATTTGATCAAGAATGTAAACTAATGCCAATGCTGTTTGAGTATAACACTAGTAGCCAGTCAGTTGCTATTGTTGCCAGTCAGATGCTATTGTGTAAAACAAATGTGTATAAAAACAGATGCTATTGTGTAAAAAAAATGTAGCAAATTATCAGTCAGAAACGGTTAGTAAGAGCCGTGTGTGGTGAGGTACTGTTTGACTTTCTTCATCGCTGCTTTCTCGGTCTGATTCTGCCTCAAACTGATACTGCATGTATCGACCATAGACTGTAACCATTATTTACATGATAGGACCTTTGCAATGCACGTTTCGCTCGCAAAGGTAATGGGCGTTAACCTTCCGGACAACGTGAGCGACAATTTAGCCAATCACCACACACCAGCACAAACTAACCCATCTGAGCCCATTGCCTGTTTCTGGGGGAGTCATTTCATAGACTCAGGAAGTCAACCGGTCGTGCAGAGGACAGAGGAGAGCGCGGCTTACAATAAAGGTGAAATTTATGAATTTTAAGACTTTAAAAAAAAGAAAAACCACGAATACATGTTATATTGCACCCCATGAAAAAAGCAGTCAACCCCCCTTTAAGCTTTGCATCTACAACACCATCATCATCATCATCATCATCATCATCATCATCCCGACAATGACATATGCATGCGAGACTTGAAAAATGACAGCAAGTATTAAATGTCAACTCTTCGTTTTTTTCACCAATGCCTGTCCTCACCGCATCCTATGAATATCATACCTAGATAACATAACAAATAACGAAGTTTACTGCAGAGCATCGTCACGACCCCTCGCAATTTGCGGCCATATCCTACGAAAACTGACAATGTGTTTAACAAAGACAGCCATAATGTGGAGGCCCAGGCAAGGAAAGTGTAAGAGAGGCCACCCAAAGATCACCTAGCGCAGCATATTCATTCAAGATGTGCAAGCTGTCGGTCTCTCATGGGACGAAGCTGAAACCGCCGCAATGGATCAAGCACAATAGAGAATGCTAGTTGTTAGATAATGTATAAGCAAACTTTTTCTTTATTCATTATAAAGTGTACAGCTCATTAGCACACCTGCATTATTTCAGTTCAAGTTGCTGTCAGAAAAAGCCTAATTTAGACAAAATATGTAGTACAGTCAGGTGTAGGTCTATCAGAGAAAATCAAGCTTTACTGTAATTGCTATTTTATGACGTTGAAAAAAAGAACGTATATGTTGCAAGTTATGATGCTCTGCTATCAAATGACCCTTCTCTTGTACTGCACTTAAAAAATGTACTTTTAACAAATTCATATGAAACGCTATACATAAGTGCACAACATTGCGTGCAGTTCTCAGACCCTTTGAATTGAAAAAAAAAAACGTCTGGTGGCAGAACTTTGGACGGCAAACCACGAAATACATGGATAGGGGTCAAATTTGTAAATTAATACCACATGCATGACAAAATGATTTATTTTGTTCATTAACTCCTCCCTGGTTGGATTTTTGAACATTCTACTGGATTACAGTTTATTTCACAGTTTGTTGGTGTGTTAACTGGATCTTTTTCTATCCAGTCAGTTGGACATTTGAGAATAGTAATCTGATAATTTACAGTAAATATGTCGCAAGAAATGTCACATAACTTTAAAAATGTGTATATGGCTCTGCTACTGTAAGGTAATTAGTTGTTATATAATCACATTAATTCTTTATTGTCCTCAATAGAGGAAATTTGTTTTCACAGACTGTACCAGGAGCAACATTCAATACGCATAACTTGCTCATTCAACACTGAATTTTGTACAGATAAATAGACATATTGCACACAATACTTACTTACAGTAGATAAATTAAGAATTCTGTAAATTAAACGCTTTTATTGCTGAGATTAAAAAACTTTTCCCTAGCCGTGATTTTTTTATGGGGTAGCTGTTAGGGATGCAACGGTACACGGTAAAATCCCGGACCGTTCGGTCAGCCCTGCACGGGACAATCTAACCTCGTGTCCCGCGGGACTTCGGTTCTGCCATAGAGTTCGTGCTGATCCTTTAACCGTATTTTCCGCACTATAAAAGGCGCACTTAAAAGCCTTTAATCTTCTCAAAAAACAACACTGTGCCTTATATTAGATCCATATCATATATGGATTAAATTCGCCCGCGAACTCGCGCTCGTGTCCAGCTTATGCCCGCTTTGTCACACGGCCAGTTCAATCTCGTATAAATCAGGTTATGTGTGTGTCGCTCACGAGCGCTCACTCTAACAGACACACGAACAGACCGGCGTTATAGATGTTCATAAAGCGCTCCCCGTTCACACGGGTCGTCTCATTCAAAACAGTTGTTAGTGAGCCGCCTCACATTGAATCATATGAGTCAGGCTGCGAATGTAAGTTACGTGCCCGCCCCAGCGCGCTCAAGCTTACTAAATAAACGCCTCACCTCCGGCTCCGTAGCCTACTCTCTACATTCCCAGCACATAGTGGATGCATAACGCAAACCCAGTCAAATGTTTGACTGCAGTATATTTTTGCACAAGAATCTCTCAAAAGTGGATTAGTAATATTGCACTTTGTATCCTTAATGCAGTATTTTTTTTATTATATTATTTTGCTCTGCTCTTTTTATTCAAACCACAAGCTAATTTTTGTTAAAGGTAAAAGTGCACTTTTTCTTTCACATTGATCACTTCATTTACCAGTTATCGAGGTTTGGAATTGGGATCCACTTGAATATTTTAAAGTGTGCTCGTTTACATTTTGTATATCATAAGTGGTATTTGAAGAGGTTGTATTGCTTAGTGTTGTTCAGTACAGACTAGAGTGTTAATTTATTCCATACACATTGATGTTCTTCCTACTGTGACATTCTGTTTATGCTCATAAAAAAAATAAAACATATTTTTGGGATGAAATAGCAGTCTCTTTCTGCACAAAACATGTACCGAAACCGAACCGAGACCGTGGCCCAAAAACCGAGGTACGGACCGTACCGCGGGCTATCTGTACCGTTGCACCCCTAGTAGCTGTCTGAATATTCAGCCTGAGAGAATATACATACTACTGAGAACATACAGCCAACATACATTTATGTTCAAACACCATGTAAAAGTGAATTTTGCATAATAGGTGCCCTTTAAGCATTGTTTAAAGGACCACTGCTTATCTTAGAACTGAAACAGAAAAAAGTGTCATTTACTTCAGGACACAAAGAATAATTTTTTTTTTTTTTTTTCCTTTTTAGGGTACCCTTTTTTCCGATTCCGAATATTATTTTTCCGATCAATCGGTACCTTTTTTAAGGCCAAAGTTAGAAAAATTTAATGTAAATCAACAAATGGGGGACAACGATTGGAGTTTATAAAGACTAAACAGGCTACATGATTTCAGGTTAATCATGGCATGCAATTCATGTCTCAAACCCAAAATAGTTTTGAAGAGAGAAGGAATTCATAGGCCAAACCACATAAAAGGAAAATTAGATGTGACTGCACTGCTGTTTTGCCTGGGTCTCAATTGAATTGCTTTTGTTGGCATAGCTTGCCGTTTTATTGCTGTTTTTCTTAATTTACTTAATTCTGTTCCTGGGTAAATGTATATTTATTTTGGTTTATGAATGTGTGTTTTTGTTTATTAAAATTGTAGAATCTTATGTATGTCAGTAGTTGTTTGTGTATTTTTCTTCCCTTTGTTTCGTTCGATCATTGGCTGTGGTTATAATTTGATTTGTGTATTTGCATGTAGTGTGTTTAATACTTTGTGTCACTTTGCATGTGTGTGTTGGATATTGAGTGTGGGGTGGAAATCCAAAGTGTCTCTGCTGGCCATCTTCCTCTTTGTGCCTTTAGTGAATGTAATTTGGTATTGTTTTGTGAGACTCTGTGGAATTAGTTATTGTTTGCATGATTTCAATCATTTATTTGTATTTGAATAAAGTGACTTGTTTTTTTTGTGTATTTTAGTCCACATCTCCTTGCTCACGCGGTGTATTCCAGGTAGCGTAGTCCAGCATTTATTACAGGATCTTTGGTCCCCTTCCAGGTATTACATATTTATTTTAATGTCCCACTTTGCCAGACATAGTATAGAAGATGTGGGCTTTTGTATTGGCCATTATGTGCTGACAACAAAATTGCCTGAACTAATGTGTTTGAGAAAACACTGTAATCATTGTATCACAAAGAGATCTCATGGTTTAACAGAGAAATCGAAAATTACCAGAAATAAGGCATTTTAAAATTAAAGCTCTCCATTTATCTCCTGCAGTAAACTTACATTTACAGTTTTATACAGCAAATGTTATTTCCTACAATGCAAAAAAGTAACCAATAAATTAGCCTTCGAATTTACAACTCTGCCTGAAGCCCACCAGGAGCAGAATAACAGCCATATTAATCAGAGTAACTGCATAGTGCAACCACAATCTACAGCATATATCTTCCAGTTCTCTAACACCATTAAATATACCCTGACCATACATCATAGCTGTAATTGTCACTTTTAGATAAATATTGAATCACAGTTATTCATTTGAAAGCCGGGGTACTGCTTGAGACCAGACTGCAAATTATAAGTTGTCACTGATTCACAAGTGTGTGATTTAATGGTTAATGCCATAGTGAATGACTCCCCCTGGGAAATTCTCGGTCATAATGAACAGCAGAGAGAAAAAAAAAATGTCTCTAGAGTAAAAATTGTAAGCAGCATAATACCACAGCCACATAAGTTGACTGCCCAACTCTGGGTATTCTGGGTAAGATCCCAGGCTGCATTTGGGATTGACAGCTTTTTTTATTTAACTGCTCTCGAATTGTTCTCTTCATACAACAATAACAGGAGAAGCTTGTATGAATAAATAATCATGCTCCTTTTTCTTTCCTCAAAATGGCTGTGAATTCTTAATGTAAGACTATTTAATCCGGGACAATACACATAATACATAAAATGTGTCAAATGTACCAAATTTAGCCAAATTATGTTTATCCATAGTACCTCGGCAGATTGATGTTAAAGACACAAGAAATAAACAAATACAATTTAAAACACAAACAAAAAAAGAACCATATCAAAATGTCTATTTTTTATATATACTCTACTGTTCATTATGACTGAAGAAAATATTTAATATATTATTTCATATTTTCTGATAATGACTGTCATCAATAACAACGCTGTATAATTGTGACTGGCACCATCTTGGTTACAGTCAACGACTGTATTGAAAATGACTCGATTCTGACTTGTGACAAAAGACTCCAGACTTGACTCAGACTCCAATGATAAAGATTTCACACTTGACTCAGACTTTATTTGAAAGACTTGAATATCGGGAAATACGTGAATATCTCTGACTACGGACACCGGCTCAGGCACAGGAACAGATACCGGATGACGTGAACATTCTCTGGATCGGCAGACGTGACGAGCTTGGGCAGTGGTGCCATCAGGGTGAGACTCTTGGGTTGCGCCTTCAGGGAGAGATTCTTGGGGATGGCCTCTGGGACAACAGCGGGCTGCACAAGCATTACCTGTGGGATGAGAGCAGACTGCATGGGGACAACCTCTGGGATGACAGCATACAGGGACGACCTCTGGGATGGCAGCATACTGCACGTGGACAGCCTCCGGGATGACAGCGGGCTGCACGTGGACGGCCTCTGGAATGACATTGGAGAGGCAGGAAGTCCTCCTCCTGCTCTGCCGTCCTTGATGCCGAGGTCCAGGCTCTGGGCTGGATGGGACCAGCAGGGAAGGGAGCTCAGGGCTGGGCAGAATTAATAGCCCAGGGTCGAAGAGAGGGCAAAGTGGAAGATGGTCGAGGTCCATTTCGACCACCTCCTCCCCTGCGGCCTCCATAGGTCCTAGAAAACTTGGCCAGACGGGTTCCCTCAAAAGATCGTCTATGGATGGGGGTGTCGGCTGACCAGGCGTCAGCTGGGCTGCTGGAAGGGGACTTAAGGGAGTTGACCCTGTTTTCCTCCACCAGCCCACAAGGCAAAACACTCAAATAGAGTCATGCTCCGCTCTGGCTCTTTAGACCGAAAGTTCCCCCTCTGCTGCCTCCACACGAAAACCCATTCCGCTGATTTTTTGCACGACGGAGTCCTTCTGTCACGATATACACAGGAAACATAAGATCCAATAGCAATAAGGCAATCCAAAGCATTAACATACAAACGAGAACCAGGCAGATGCAAATAACGGAAGTATGGGGACATAATACAAGGACTCCGTGACAAACACTGAAACAGACAGGGTATAAATACACAGACACTAACAAGGTGATGGAAACAGTTGTGTGCAATGAACAATGAGTGACAGAACAGGATGATGGGAAATGTAGTACGAGTGAATGACACCGTGTGGAATAAGGACCTCTAGTGGTTACCGGGGAAAAACAAACCAGACACTGTGATACTAATATCTTTTTCGTTTACCTTTACCTTCACACACCAATTAGTTATTGGAAATGTGGAAGGATATCACATTCAAATTTTGATCAATATATGTTATTTACTAATCTAAAACTGGATGATTAGGCCTGGTATTTAAAGAATTGATTTGATATTTATCAGTTAATTACTGCCATTCAAAATGTGTTTTTCCTTATTTTTTTCCATTAGAAGGCAATGTATGTATCACACAAAAGTATCCGACAAAGACCAGAACAGGAGGAATTTAAATACACAGTGAAAACTAACTAAATGACGAACAGGTGTGTTGATAGTAACTAATTAGTGGAAGGAAACCAGAACAAACAAAATAGGATACTGTTCCATAAGAAAACACAGATTAGACAATGAAAAGCATTTTAATCGTCCACGACGTGTTGGTGTCCATTTTTATGTTCTCAGGAAATGGCTTGGAGTATTTATAAATCTGCTTCATTAATGAAATCAGCTTGCGTTTAGTAAATGTACAGAATTATTACAGGAACACGGTGTTCATGTGGATTTCTTTGAAAACTAAAGCTGAGAGTCCTTTCACCGAAGTTCATTTGACTAATCCCATGAGTGTGATGTACCATTAGTCTATGTGTGCAACAAATATTTCAGGGAAGCTCATTATACTGTGCTGTAATTACCAACTCAGAATACACGCTCCTTTCACATTGAGATGTACTGTTTTTCCAATGCAATTATGATGGAAAAAAGCTACCACTATGAATGAGTCAAATACGTCAGCCCTTACCATTAACTGGAAAGTGACAATAATTACAGGGTAATGAAGCTCTCAAGGGTTTACAAACCCATCATCCCTATTTCAAGTAGACTCTTATGAACGGATAGTATAGGTGCAGTTGGGTTAAAGTAAGATATTACAATTATTGATGTCATTAATTGCTTAATGGTTTTTAAATTACCCCTGGGGGAATACTGCATTTCCAATTTAAGCTTCCATATAAAAGTGTTATTTGTAAAGAAAAAGGAGAAGCTGATAAGTGGTAAGTCCGTGTGCTCGGACAGCAACACTGTGTGCTTACGTGCAGCTTGCTCATTCACCTCTATCAGCTGCCATGTGTTGAACGGAATGTGCTGCTGCTCCTCTCAGACATTCACAGAACAGAGTAGACGCAAAGAAAGGTAAAGCAAGACCTGGCGACAGAACCGTACTGGTGGTAAAGGTATGTAACGACAAGAATGTAAGATTTATTAATTTTTTTTTCGGTTGAACTCTCCATTTAACGCTGAGGTTTATGCCATTGATTGAGCACTGAGCTCACATTTACCCTCCACTGAGCCTGGCACTGACTGACTAATATGTTTTATTTGGACTATTGGCATGCCAGAATTATTGAATGATTGAGAAGTGCTTGTGCGAAATGGCATTGCCAACATGGCTGAATGTTTACCAGATGTGCCCAGACAAGGATAATCAGCAGAACAATTGGAAAGCATCTTTTAAAAGGTTTCTTTCCCACTCAGACGTGACAGTTGGCCGTCTCTTGGAAGATTTAAGACAGACTTACGGTACTGAAGGAGATCTGAATGAACGACAAAGAACAGACAACAGCAGTTTTTCATCGTCATAAGGAAAGGATGTCTCCCATCTGCAAACTGAAAATTGGACCCTCCTAATGGAACTCATCTGGGTTGATATGGGACAGAGTTTCAAACACTGACCGGCCAAAGGCCCATAAATATGTCCAAGCTGAAAACTAGGATGTGTATAGGCTTCAGTAAATGTTTTCCATAAATCAACTCTCATGTGGAACAGCACTGGTGGGATCAGGTCATCATGCAGTGGCCAATAGATCCGTAATACGGTGTCAATACAGTATGGGTGAATTCAGATTGATTGGGAAACTTTTTTTCCAAGTGTCCTAATCACCCTGAATTCACCTCAACAGATGGTTTAAGGAATTTATCTCAAAATTACTTCATGATCTTTGGCATCTAAAGGTTTGAAAACCCAATGTTATACCATACGCCTTATTCAGGGCAGCACCATCTTTGATTTTTAATGAGAATGAAAGCGAGGCTGTGAGGGATAGACTTGCATCTCTTCGATGGGCTGTACTGTTATTTAATGTGTTTTCGGATTGTTCTGCTCATGAAACACTGGAAAAATATCTTTCCAAGAAATGTCAGTTGATAAAAAACTCAAAACAATGTAAACTGTGGAAAATTGTAAGTAATCTAGGCGCTTTATTCAGCTTTTTACAGCGGATGCCATTGGAAACACGGTAAGTCTATCCCTCACAGCCTCACTTTCATACCTGTCGTGGCGATGCTCTGAATAAGGTCTATATTGATTAATACTGGATCTTCACAAAACCCAATACATGAGACTCTATACACATCTATACTTGAGGAAAAAGTAGTGGTTATTTTGAGAAATATATTTTTGTCCATTCATACAGTAAATACACACCAAAACAGTTTGGTTACCAATCCAGCTAACAAAAATATGTTTTAACCCTTTCACACAGAAGTTTAAAATATTCTAGCTGACAACCCAGCGTGACCGTTTAAAGTGACCATTATTTTAGAATGTATCACCTTATTATTTCTATGGCGACGTGTCATGCTTGTCATCAAAGCCACAATAGCGTTCTATGACAGATGTATCGCTTTTATTTTGTTTATCCTTTTTTATTTAAAATATTCACAAACTTCTTAACTATGTCATCAACTGCCTGATATTAAGATTTCCAAATATCTGTTAGTTTAAATCTTTATTATAATCATCCGAAAACCAGTCAGTATCTGGTGTGACCACCATTTGCCTCACGCAGTGCAACACATCTCCTTTACATTGAGTTGATTAGGTGCTGATTGTGGCCAGACACCATTGAATGTGAGCATTTGTTAAAAGTTGTATTGTGAAAATAGGTAAAATAATGATGCTAATATACTTTTAATATATTTAAAGATAGTAATTTTTTTTTGTTAGTATATTTGTAATGTGCTATTGAAAAGGGAATATAATTCAAATACAATAAAGTATACTTTTTTCACTAGGATGTTAGCTGATCTATAATGCACGATGGGCGTGTTAGTTTGCATCGTAAATAAGAGGATCCCAACTCTCGTCGATCGGATACATCTAGCTTCACCTAATGTCGAACACACCTACTATGTTTACACTTTACAGAGAAAAACACCAATTAATAACTTTATTGAAATTACAACACTAAAGTTATGCATGGTACCTTCAAGGGGAAACGCTCAGACTCTGTATGTTATGAACATTTTTTACTTATTTATTATCATATTTTTACAGTAATCTGAACTGCATATTTCTATCTATTGAAGTTTTACTTGATTTTATTTTTTGCAAACAGTTCTTTATTAGTGTGGCACACTTTGCAGAATAAGAATGCAAGAGGTTTTGACTATTTTCTTTCCACCGCTCTCATTAACAACTAATTTTCTGTTGCAGATGCAAACATAAGTGCATTAGAGGTGTATCATTACCTTAACAAGTCTTGCGGATTATTTTTCTGTTTAAGGCTGAAGACGCTGCTGACTCACAGTATAAACCAAGTCATATTTGGCTTAATAAGTCTAATTGGCTGACAATGCTTATAAAAAGCCCTTCTCATGGAACTGGAGTTACAGTTGTAACCTGAGACGTTCCCTTTCGAGGGAACTTGTGCTGCGTCGATGATGCTTTGGGAAGGATAATACCCAAATGCAGTACTTACATCTGCCTGTATGAGAAATTGTTGGCAAGTAAGTCATAAGCACCTGAAACTCTGTGACAGCGTCTTGGTCCAGGCTATAAAACCTCACAAATGTGAGCGGGGAAGACCAACCCGCCACATCAAACATCTCTTGTAGGGAAACCCCTGAGATTAAGGCTTTGGAGGCCACCGTAATCCTATTTGAATGAGCTCTGACTACCAACGGATGGCCAGAGAACTCATAAGCAAGAGAAATAGCCTCGACTATCCACTTTTTTAGCTGATCCAAAAGAGACAAACAGCTGATCTGATTTTCTCCATGGGGCAGCACTGTGGACATAAGTGTCCGCACTGGACAGGGGAGATTCAGCTGTTTTTGGTCCAGAGCTTGCAAAAGCTTGCAACGCAATAGCCTCGGTATATTGGTTGGCACTTTTGGCACGTAGCATTTTTTGGGATATAGAAACGCCTTGACCATCCTTGGTGCAAACTCAAGGCAGTTGGGAGAAACCGAAAGGGCCTGAAGGTCTCCGACTCTCTTACGGCACGAAATAGCTAGAAGGAAAATGGTCTTGAAGGTCAGAAACTTTTCTGAAAGCGATTTTAGGGGCTCAAAGGAAGCTGGTCCTGACTTTCCAAGGGAGAGCCGTCGATAAAATATATAAGGTCCACGGGTGGTGAAACGCAAACAGATCCAATTCTATTCGGCCGTAAACTTTCCATATATTCTCCACCACCTCGGGGTGGATTTTCCAACCCCCTGGCCCCTGCCTCGACAGGATGTCTGCTCCTATATTTTGGCACCCTGGGATATACACTGCCCTCAGGGAGAGTATCTTCCCCAGGGACCACAGGAGGATCTTGTGCGGCAGTTTGCATAGTGGACGCGACCGCAGACCCCGCTGATGATTTATGTAAGAGACCATCGATGTCTTGTCTGACCAGACAAGCACATGATGGCACCTCAGGTCTGGGAGGAAAAGTCTTTGAAGACAGCCATCATCTCCAGGCAATTTACGTGCTAAGAGAGATGTTGACTCCTCTAGAGACCATGAGCTGAGCAGCCTTCCCCAGCCAGTGTGGGAAGCATCTGTCGAGAGTACAAATCGATGGGAATGGCCACTCGATTTCTTGAAAAAGCGTGATATTGAACTTTGTGGATCCGCCATTTGACACCACATCCCTCGTGAAAAAACCTATACCAAAATGTATTTAAAAAAAAAACATTTAGTTCATGCTAAGTATACTACAAACTCATTAACATATTTACTGACATATTGCTTGATGCTTATATTTTTAAGTATTAATGTTGCATACTAATAGTTCAATTCAGGGTATTTATATTAAGAATGTAACATGTACACGTATTTGTAGTGTACTTCAAATAAATGTATTTTAAATATATATTAGTATATTTATTTGTCACCTAAGGATGTTAACAAAATCTCAAATGCAAAAGACAATGACAGACAGCATAGGGTACGCACAACACAATAATCAACCTAATACGTTTGAAAACATTTTACCTTGCAGCATTGATCAATCGTTTTTTGTTTGCAGTTTCTCCAGATCTCAGCTCTGGAAAGGGGGAGATAGAAACTGTAGACTCTACCTCTGTGGGAGTTTTTTGAGTCAATCTTTCAGAGGATTAAAACAATTCCCCCAATGTCTCCCTGAACTAAAACTGCATTAGATTGATGGATGCTCATTATTTTCTCATTTTGGTGCTCCACTGAAGTAGTACAAGGCTTAAACTCTCTCATTTATGTAGTACTAGATCCCTCCGTTGTGGTTAAACGGTTGATTTCACTCCCACAGTGAGTGAGGAGGATATAAAGAAGGCCAGTCTGGCCCATGCCCATCGACTCTATGCCCATTCCCTTTTCTGCAAAGGTTTATAGGCCTAAGGAAAGTCACAGAGAACTCACTTATTTATAGAATGGTCCAATGGTTTACAGTGGTCTTGAGATACAAGAGTCAGTATTTGAAATTTAGGGTTATTTGGATTTTTCTCTGGACTGTTTTCTTATTGTGTATAACGATAACCATAGACCCATATAAAAAAATAGCATTTACAGCTATTGGACAACTCATTCACTGACAACCTCTCTCTAGACTGTGGCTTTACATCTTTGAAACTGGAAATTGAAAGGCCTTCTATCTTCTTTTCTAAACCTTTCTTAAATCATGCTGAACCTTCAAAATGGGAACAGAGCGTCAATGGTGACTGAATTGTATAATGCAAGTGATGTCCTTTGACATTTGCCTTATCATGCCTCTCTCAAGGGCAATGGGGGTAAAATGTCTTCCTATCTTCAACAGTATGTGGCTCTTTGTGTTGAAGAAACTCAAAATTTTCAGAAAAGCAAACAAAGAGAAAGACTATATGTCTTTAAACTTAAACCATTGAAACCAATCAATTATGTACCTAATCTTGAGACCAAGTGTGATCAATTGCAAGTACACTGTCTGCTTTACACCCAGTTTGCAAATGTGAAACAAATGCTCTGCAAAATGCTTAACCATTCTCAAAACTAACAGCTCTTGTGTTTCATTTTGGAAAGTTTTACTTATTGAGTGCATGCTTTGTGGTTTTTATAGACATTCGAGAAATGGAGCCATAGTTTCAGAAATTGTGTTACAGTGTTTAAAACACTGTAAAACGAATAGCAAAGATTATGTGTAATAAAATGAAATATTAATCACATTAGTGTTGATGTTTGCTTGTAACATCTTTCGGAAATTATCTAAAAAAGTGTTGATAATGATTTTTTATTTATTTATTTATTTTTGCATCCATTGATGGACAAAGCTACATACATATAAAAGACAGAAGAGGGATAGAGGGCTTGAAACTGAATGTCACCACCAACAGATTTGATTTTGGCAGCTTCGGTAGGGCAGCGCAGGGATGTGAGGAAAAGCGTGATGAGAATTTACGGAGGTTGAATACAACACAGCAGCGTTCTGGGTGTACTTGACAGGTCATGTGGCAGCTGTGAACAGAACAACTACAAGATTTGCTGCTCACGTAAGGCCCAATTTCTACTACTGGATGATGTTAAAGTGTTATCATGGTGGAGCACTCGGATTCAGAAAGGTTTACCAATTCACCATATTATCTAGCATCACACACTGTTCATACAGCTCTGTGGTAGAGTTGTTTATCACTTAGAGAGGGGTAATTTGTGACTAGGTCAAAAAAATTGTCATATATGCAAGCGCAAATTTAGTTTTTTACAAAATGGCCCCTTTGATAGTTTTCTCTTAAAACCAAAATAATTACTAAAACGCCGCAGTTCTGTCAACAACATCTAATCACAACTTGTGTGCTAGTAGCCTTGCAGAGAAGCCTAACGGGCCAAAGTCAAGAATTTTATTAAATAATACATTACATTTCAGTTTGTTTGTTTTTTCCAAACCCTTTCATATACCCCTAAAACCCTTGGAATACATGGCACGTGTCAAATGGGATCATTATCTGATCCTTTTTGTGTCTTTTTTTAAAAAGCTTAATGCTGGTAGCGACCATAATATTGGCATAATGCATTGCCATAATATGAATAAGTGTGATTATGGTGGTCCATAAAAGATAGAAGGGCAAATTGTATTACAACAACACCAGGGTGAGTAAATTATGACCTCATTTTCATTTTAGGGTGAACTATCCCTTTAATATTACAACTTTTAACGTTAGGAGCAAACTTTTATGTGAGCTACCTGATTTTTTTTTTTATCAAATGAAAAAAAAAGAAAATTTCTTGTCCTATTAGTCTGTTTTTCATGCACGGTTCCCATCCTTCTGCACTCAAAGGGCTCATTTGCACATCTTTGGAGACTCTGGGGTGCCATGGAAGTCATTCACCCAGGAACTGAGCATGTATTTTCGCCCGCTTCAGATAGCCGTGGGTGTCTGTGCTAATGGCCCTCAATCTCCCACCCTCCCGCAACTCTCCTCTCCGAGCCTTAAGAAGAAAAGCGACTGGCACTGCCAGAGGAGTCAGGCAGCGAGTCATTGGAAGGCTAACTGGAGCACAGAAGTCATATAACGTTGTCCCACTGGTGCCCAAATTACAGCCATCATCTATGTTTTTTACTCTAACATTCTGGTCCAGATAGAACACCATTCTAGGCTGGTTTGTGGATAAAATATTAAACATTGATATTTATGACAGTGGTAAAGAATGTCTAATTTGGACGGCTTTCAGACTGTATGGTGTGGTTTAACCTAGTGGCTAACGTTCCGGGCAGGCAACCAATAGGTTGTAGGTTCAAATCCCACAGTGGGCTATCAATGAACGATCTCCCTTGGTCTTAACGGCAGGTTTCTCCAAAGGGACAGTTCCTTAAGTATGTGAATTGCACTGGATGAAAATGTCTCCAAAATGGAAAGCTCTAATCTAAGTTTTTCTGCATGCAAAAATACTTTTTGAGAGGAAATTGAGAGGACTCTATACACTCAACCTAAAGGATTATTAGGAACTCCTGTTCAATTTATCATTAATGCAATTATCAACCAATCACATTGCAGTTGCTTTAATGCGTTTAGGGGTGTGGTCTCCTGAACTCCAAACTGAATGTCAGAATGGGAAAGAAAGGTGATTTAAGCAATTTTGAGCGTGGCATGGTTGTTGGTGCCAAATGGGTCGGTCTAAGTATTTCGCAATCTGCTCAGTGTGCACCACTGTACAGGCTGCTGGTGGTGGTGTAATAGTGTGGGGATGTTTTCTTGGCACACTTTAGGCTCCTTAGTGCCAATTGGGCATCATTTAAATGCCACAGCCTACCTGAGCATTGTTCCTGACCATGTACTCATCCTCTGATGGCTACTTCCAGCAAGATAATTCACCAATGCATTTGCACTGCAAGTGACAGCAATGTCACAAAGGTTGAATCATTTCAAATTGGTTTCTTCTACATGACAATAAGTTCACTATACTAAAATGGCCCCACAGTCACCAGATCTCAACCCAATAGAGCATCTTTGGGATGTGGTGGAACTGGAGCTTTGTGCCCTGGATGTGCATCCCACAAATCTCCATCAACTGCAAGATGCTATCCTATCAATATGGGCCAACATTTCTAAAGACTGCTTTCAGCACCTTGTTGAATCAATGACACGTAGAATTAAGGCAGTTCTGAAGGAGAAAGGGGGTTAAACACAGTATTAGTATGGTGTTCCTAATAATCATTTAGGTGTATTTCTACAGTCTTTGACCCTTCAATGTTTTTTTTTTTTTTTTTTTTTCAATATTTTATGCTTTCCACATGAAAAAAAAATAATAATAAAAAATAATAATCCATTCTGAGACATACAGTAATAATCCAATAATCCAATAATCCAATCCAATTTGGATTATTATGAAAATAATAATCCAAATCCTAACTAGCCTCCCGTGTTTAATTATTAATGCCATTGATAGGGTCAAATGTACTGTAAGCATTCCCTTTATTGTTCATTTTAAATATTATAATGTTACAACTATTTATCATAAGGTTCACTTGTAATGTTATTAGTTTCTTGCATCTAAATGTGTCCATCAATTGTCTGGTTACAGACATTCTATCTTATTTTGTGTTCATCAGGAAAAAAAAACATCATACAGGTTTGAAACAACTTGAGGGTGAGTAAATGATGACAGAATTTTGAAGTGAAATATTATCTGTATAAATGTTTTTTTGTTTGTTTGTTTGTTTTTTTTACAGCTGTGCCTTTAAGATGCATATATAAACATCCACTGTGCATTTGAAACTGTACAGCCAAATATCATAAACTAAGAATATTAAAACACTTATAGGTATAGCTCGAACTTGCAGCTTGCAAAAGTGTTGTATGTAAAAGGGACAACATGGTGAAAGAGAGACCAGAAAGGTCAGATTGTAAGCTCATCATCTTTAAATAAAACAGAGTGGCTGATGACTAAAAGATTTATCAAATGTTTAACTGGCTCTTGTTCCAGAACCTGAGTTATAGCAAGTGAACAAACAAAAAAAAAAAATGTTAGCTTCAGAATGAATCACTTACAAAATACATTTTGCAAGTATGACCCACATTAGTATGTTTCCAGTGGGCCTAGTTCACTGTCCTGTTGACAGGAGCATAGTACAGCAACATGAAGTGAGCTACTTGTGCATGCGCATGCAAGAGGGAATGACAGACCGGGAGAGTGAAGGAGGGAAGGCGGGAGGGAGAGGGAATGGAAGCAATTACCAGTGTGTGAGTATCTGAGGTACATCCAGAGGCTGCAAACATCAATCTGCATGATCCCTCACACCAACATGTATGCTTAAACTATAGTATATGATAAGAGTGCCCCCTTGTGTTTCTGCAAGTAAAATTGTTAGACTGACCTAGTTAACCCCTGCTGCTAAACATCATTTGTGCATATTTGTTGTACCAAATTCCTCCATATTTTTATTCGTAAAAAGTGTTAAATGGAACAGGTAGCTTTTAGGTATTATATACAACCTTGCTTTATTAAGCATTGGGGGAATGTGGAAATGAAGTGTGCATAATTGTGATGAATGTGAAGTTTGTAGTGTACTTCAAATCATTAAAACTGTATCATTTTAATGAATACTTTGTGTTCTTAAAGAGAGTAAAAGTTCATGACTGTTTAACACATAGAAGTCCACTTAACTCAACTTTGTAATAATGTCCGATGAAAGGTTATATGTCTTAAAACATTTTAACAATCCTTTGTCAAGTACACTTATTTTAATGTGTCACCAAGTCACCATTAGAGTGATTAATGTTCCTCTCGGTACACAAGTCAATACTAATATAAAGCTTAAACTTAGATCTATATGTATATGATATTTAATATAATGTAAATTGTAAGCACCGTAATTGTTTAACTAAGATTTAAATAAATTGTCCAAAAGTTGAATAAACTAAAAGAGAGCACTGAGGCAGATTGCCATATTTATTTTATTAGTAGTATTTAGTAATTTACAACTATTTTTTTTTACAGTGAATCACTGGATTGTGTCTTTATGAGTAGAGAAAGTCGAAAGTTTAAAAATCAGATAAATTGTTAATTTGTTCTTTTTTTAAAGAAAGTCTGTGTACATCCCTCCCAGAAATGTGTTCTGTCTTTAAATTATAAAATGAAAATTATGCCCCTTCTCCTATCTTTTGCATACTCAGCAAACTGCTTGTCTCTGCCTCTAGTTCTCAAACTTTATATCGTGCCTATAGTCACTATGTAAAAAGCACAGATAGCACCGTCATTTCTTTAAGGTCAGCACTTTCCAAAAGGTTTCATGTAGTTAAAGGTTTCATGTAGTTATATATATATATCAGCCCATTCTCACCCCCAAGGCGTCACTTAACTGACGCCTTGGGAAGCATTTGGACATGCTTCAATATCTGACGCTTTAGGCGCCCTTTAGCGTCAGTCAGATGACGCCCTATGAATTGCGTGTACCCTACCCCCACCCCACACCTAAACCTAACCGCGTCCTCTAACTGACGCTTTCCTTTAGCGTCAGTTAGATGACGCCGTAGGATCGCGTCATGTAAGTGACGCTAAAGGGCGCCTAAAACGTCAAATATTGAAGCATGGTCAAAGGTGACGCCTTGGGGTGAGAATGCGTTGTATATATATATATTTCATGTCTACTTTCATCTTTTGGGCATGTCATTTGAACATCATCACCCACAATTTATCTCTCTCTGACAAATTGTGCAAATCCTAAAAGAATCCTCTAATCCTAGGCTAAAATCTGAAGTCTTTGATCATTAGCTTCACCGGTTATAATAACGTTTGAGATCAAACCTTAGACGGAATTCTGGCAGTGTCCGAATTTATTTAAATAAATAGTGTGCATTTATTAAATAAACGCAGCCTTGGTAAGCATAATAGACTTTTTCAAAAATATTTTTCAAAAATCAACTTTTGACCAATAGTGAATATATAATTTACATAATTGGTTCATTTACATGCAGAAAGTACTTTTTTTATATATATATCAAGGTTTACATTTAGAGAGAAATATTGAATTATGCAATTTGTAAGTTGTAATTTTAGCTTTGTGTGAACTCTTTATTCTCATTGAAATAAATGAAAAGTCATGTAACCCTTCCAAAAACTCTCTCCTCTCTTGATCACCATTGCAATTATTGTACTTTGCTCTTAATGCAATTGCCAGATGAACATAGGGAAAATGATGGCCTGGTGACGTTTTGGGTGGGTAATTTAATAGCTAGGATATGAACTGCCTGCATGAACTATGCATAAAGGGAAAAGACAGTTAACTATACAACATCTGACAGAGTATGTTCACTGGTAAAGTGGTTCTTAGCTAAAATACTTTTATTCATTTAACAGATGCTTTTCTCCTGAATAACTTGAGACACATAGAGCTCACTGGGACAGAGCAACGCATTCTCATCCTTTAACGTCATATAGAACGCTATATGACAAAACGACGCTATACTACACACATGGCACCCGTTATCGTTAATATAACACGCGCTGTGAGGGCTAAGTTTAGGTGTGGGGTAGGGTGTACGTGTCATATTCACGCTAAAGGATTTATAACGTCTTGGGTTCGCATGTTATATTAACGATAACGGGTGCCATGTGCGTAGTATAGTGCCGTTTTTGCATATAGCGTTCTATGTGACGCTAAAGGATGAGAACGGGCTGGACAGAGATACTTGCTTTATACTAGATGTAAATTTGTTTAACTTTTTTTAAAAGGTCAAATTAAAAAAGCCTTGAGAACATTTATTGTGTGAAAATTATACATTTTAGTCCTTAAAAGACGGTATCTTGTGCAGTCTGGACATGAGTGGGTGCTTTTCAAGCAACACGGCTGAAAGTAAGCTCCCAGTGTGTTATTTGCTGCAGGGTTCTATATACCATGGCAAGGGAAGTGTCGTATTTTTACTCATTAATATGTTTCACCTTGTGAACTAGACAATGACATGTCAGTATCAGCACTCGAAGTGATGGGCAACGACATCAAGGACCTAATGAGTAACAGAGCTGTCAGTAGAGGACACTATTAAAGAGGTCAGTCGTATCACTTTAACTGTGCAAATGCTTGTATGAACCCATGCAAGCAGAGAACACTGAAGACGCCTTAGAAATAAAAAACTCATCAATTTACACAAACAAAAAAATAGCTGCTTCCTTCATCAATAATCTCAAAGAGAAAATAATAATAATAAAAAAAAAATTATAATAAAAATAATACCTCATTTAGAAACAGTGGATGCACAAGTCAAAACCAAACACTTGTACCAAACATGTTAATAATTTACAGATATTTCCACAGGTAAAAATGATTATCAAATACCAATGGTAGACGAAATAGCACAAGGGTACATAACAATGATTATCAAATACCAACAATGGTAGACGGAATACCACAGGGGTAAATTATTAACAACTAATCCAACAATCCACACAACATAAATCCAATCAAACCTCATTGTCATTGTAATGGAACCAGACCTTTCGTTTGTAAAGACGTTTGAAATTGTGAATGCCTTGACACTGCTTTAATTCAAGCCCCAGATTATAAGTTAGGGAAATCGAAATCAACCATGCAGACACGGGATGCAATTCGCTCTGTTGGGGCGAATTGAGAATATTCCTGGCATTTGAAAACTGAAGCCCAAACAAAAAGAGTGTTTGTGAAACATTTTGAATGGAGGTGATGGAGTTGACGTTGTGGCCCTATACTCCCGACAGTTTTTTTTTTTTCTCGATCTCGGTCTCTTTTATCTGTCAAACTCGAACTGGCACCCTTTTGACAGGTCAGTGACTCCGTTCTTTTCCAGTTCTTAAATATTGCCATGTCATGCTGTAATCTTGCAATTAAGTTGCAGTATTTCCGACAGACTCGGGATGAACAAAGAACTGTGATTAACAGAACTAATCCTAATGTTTAACAGTAGGCTGCAAATATTTTCTACTGTCAAATATTAGTTTAGAGGCCCTGATTGTACCGTGGATGCATAGATTTACTTCACATAAGCTGCAAAAGTCGTTCACAGCCATGTGCACTCCTATGGTTTCGTTTTCGCATCATACGTACATGTGTTTACAGTGGAAGTTCGATGTGGCTGAGCTGGGTGCATAACACACAACATAACCAAACGTTACGTGATTGGCGTACGGGTAACCAATGATTGGTTAACGGGTAACACCCCGTAACGATTATTCCATGCCAGACACTGTCTACAAAGCAAAGCGAAGTAGCAGAGTTTGGTATTACCAGGCTTCGACAACTATACTACACCATCAAATAATTGTAAACAGAGCGATTACAGATATGTAATAAGGGTATCACTGGACACTTCACCTTCTGAAAGCATTTATTCATAGCTTTTATTCACTGCTTCTGAGAAATAGGGGAATTATGTAAAGTCACGTTTTAATCATCAAGTATTTGGATAAGCACGTGATACGGTATACGTCCAAGGGCCCTAGAGTCTCTTCAAAACCTTCTCACTTTAAACAGATTTTAATTGCTCTTGGATTCCCCTTTGACCTCAATTTTCCAGCACATTAATTCAGCACATCTAGTCGAGACCTCCAAAGTCCCACATTCATTTTCTGCACCAGGACTACACTTGAGTACACATACCTGGTCATTATGTCTGTCAAAGCCTTTGAGTATATAGTTTGATATTTCACTCGTCTTTTTTTCTTACAGTATCCTCAGCTTTAAAGTGATATAAATATCTAGTTAGAAATGATCATAACAATATTATTGTTCTCAAGGTTGAACATTTTTTGAAGTAATTATGAAAAAACGAACAAAAAATTGGATCGTTTTGTGTGTGATTTATAACATAAAAGTCTGTTCTTCTGAATCGCAAATATAGAAGTTTTGGTAAATATCAGAGTCCTTTTTCTGAAAGTCTATAGTGGGGAAAAAACTATAGGAATTGTATCTGTCACAATATGAGAGTTACTTTAACCTCTGAATTTCTTGTAGTATATGAAATGGTCAACAAAGTCTCATGAAGATGCGTATCTCTACCACGAATGTCATTTCTCGTGGGATTTATACGGCAAAAATGTTTTTTTGTGTGCTTATGCTACGCACTAAAAAAGCCTGGGGTAGGTTTAGGGGGGAGGGGGGTGGGGAGTGGGGAGTTCGTGCATATTATACGCCAAAAAGTGCGTATCATATGCACACGAAAAACGCGCAACATATACACGCAAAAAAATGTTTTTGGCGTATAAATGCCACGAGGAATGACATTCGTGCTATAGATACGAACTTTCATGAGATCGGGCTCGAAATGGTACTGCAGGAGAGACATTTTGTACAAATGCTTGGCTGTGTTGAGTATGTTGTGTGATTTTCATCTGGGTGTTGATGTTTTAAAGTGTGTATGTGACCCATTCAGGAAATTATGATCCCTTTTAACATAAAATCTTCATATCCTTCACATTGATCGTGTTAAACATAGTGCCTGATTCTATGTGTCCTTGCAAGGTCTCACCATGGCAACTGGCACAATGAAACCTTGCAAAAATAGAACTGTCAGAGGAAGTACACCTTTTTCACCTTTCATTATCACTCATCATATGGGGATGAATAAGGAGACTTGGGAACGAATGCTAACAAACTTTATTTGGTCGATCTTCAAGAACTGTGTCCGTTTCAAATGTATTATAAGCTACTCTTATAACCCTGAGTGAGAATAAAACGAAGCCATTAAAGCTCAGTTCGTAATGAAATCTATAAGCTGATGGATTATGTGTTTTGCAAAAATTATTTACACTAGCAGACACTTTGTCAATTGGTGTTTCCAGTTGGAATGAAATGTCCTTGACACATTAAACACATTAAACATTTGTTTGATATTTTCACGATTTTTGTCTTTGTATCGTTTTGGTTTTGTTCACGTCACGTTCCATGTCTGTCATGTGATTCCCTGTTTGTCATGTGATCCTGCCAAGTGTTTTGTCATTGGTTAATCATCTGTTCACAGGTGCCCCTTGTCTTGCATTAGTCTGTGTATTTAAGCCCTTATGTTTGCCATGCGTCTTTGTTTCTGTAACCTCTGTAGCGTGAGGCCATGTCCAGAGTTTTGTTTCATGCTTTGTTTTATGTTCTGATCTTGTTGTATGTTATTTGAGTAAATAAACTGCACTTGGCCTCTCTACACAACTTGCCCTCAGACGATCCCTACAGATTATGTTTCTCTCAGGGTGATTGTTATGAACTGAGTTGGCTGCTGGTTCTTGTAATGGCTGGTCATATTAACCAGTTAAGAAACTTAAGAGATCAGAAATCAATGTATCTCATCCCATTTTTGAGTCCAATTGCATAAAATGCTTAAATTACCCATAGACTAGATAATGAAGCTGATTTGGGACTCAATTCTCCCTTTCCGATAACAAAGTCATAATTATTTTGATGGTTCTATAGATTATGTTATCAGATTTCCCTGTATTGTTGAATGATTGAATCTGCTCGGAAGAACGCCGGGGCCGTACCGATCTCAAGTCGTAAATATCCAAGATCAGAAAGATTTCCCAGGTTCACAGTCGGGACTCTCGTTGTTTGTGAATTGAATCTTTTAGTGTGGGGTGTGTTGTCTTGGTCACATCGTGACACTCCACACACGACAAAACTGTTCAATCTATTATTTTTTTTCAATCGTTAACTTTTAGTGTGGGCCAGTCTAAGTTGTTCTTTCTCTAAAGGGGTCATGAACTGGCTTTTTAAAATTTATTATATTGTTGTCTGAGGTCAACTTATGACATTCACTTGGTTTTTGCATTCAAAAACATCAATATGAATAAGTAATAGGCTATTTTGTACCCAAGTTTTAAGCCTAGCTGAAAAACGCTGGGTTTTTATGGGCATCTCGCACTGAAGACTTGGAAGTAAACGGCCACTGCTGTGAGTGGATAACAGTATTTAGCTATGCGTGTAATGCGCAAATCGGTGGACGGGACTAAACCGGCCATGTTGAAGTAGGCGTTGATCTTCTTCTGCGGGGATTGGTGTTTTGTCCTCTTTGACGTCATAGTTCCCCACTTTGAATAACGAGTCGTTTGCTGAGGCTGGTGTCAATAAAAGCTTTTATTGGACTAACAAGGACGGTTTCAGTTCTGAAACTTATATGAAACAGGATATTCTTATAATATGATGAATTTGATTTCTCAGTTCATCACCCCTTTAAGAAGGTTATATTGGTTTTAAAAGTGCCCCAATTATTCTGCTTTAAATTTTCCCAATGTTATTTTGTAGGTCTCCTACTCAAGGTTTACATAAATCCAATGCACTTTAATTTTCAAATAAAATATATTGCAGAATCACCTCTTTTCTCACAGTGCCGGAAACGGTTTGATGTTAGTCTCTCTTAAACCCTCATTTCCGAGAGCCTATTCTGCTCTGGGGTGTGTTTCCCGAAAGCATCGTTAGCCAACTATGGTCGCAAGTTCCGTCGTTATCAGCATATTTCAACTAAACGGTGTTTCCCGAAACAATCGTTCCAACGAAATTCGCAAACAGCATTGCAAAGTTGTGTGGTTTGAACGACAGCTCTCGACTTGTGTTTAGAGGCATAGTTTCTATATTGCATCACATTTGGACGTAATAAATCCTTATCTTGAGTAAAATAAGCAAGATTGTCTTTTAGTTTGTCAAAAGATTTAAAGTACCGTGTTTGAAGAGTGCGCATGTGCGAACGTGCTCTACTATGTAAGAACGAGCCAAATATTGAGCCTGGTAATAAAGCAAAGTAACTGAGAACAATTAGAAATAGTCCTCAGATGACATGTCTGTAAATTCTATATAAAAAATCTAGCGTTAAGTGGATCTCAAACAGTTTCATTAAAAGTACAGTAGTTATTACTCCACCACGTGCGAAACCAACATGGTTGAACGACACTTTGCGACAATGGGTTTCGGGAAACAGTCGTGACTAGCTATTTGATTTCTCCAACAATGCATTGTACTATGGTAGTGAAGCAGCGAGTTACATATTTGTACGGGAAACACACCCCAGATTGGTCAAATGGCCCAGTCTGTTGTGATTGATCTACTCTGCTCTGACTGCTTCAATACAAAATAACAGCAAAAACCAACGTCCGTACACAGCCGACAGGTGTAAATATCACTTAAGTGTCTTACCTGGACATTTACTTGTACCTAATCAATACAAGAGGTAAGCCCCTGAATGATTTTATTTCGTTTTTTAAAGTAAAAAACCTTAATGTATATATTATGAATTTATGATGATGATGGCAGGTAGCCTGGGCAAGTTGATAAAGGGCATAAAAATGCATCTTTCATGCTCTATGGCAGGCAGGGTGGACATATAATTACTTGACATGTTTTATATATATGATTTCTTAAGTTATTTACACCTATCGGCTGTGTACGGACGTTGGTTTTTGCCGTTATTTTGTATTGAAGTCTATGGGGAGTCTAGTTTGTTTCCCCCAAAAGGGGGCGGGGACAAAATTGACAGTTAAGTTCCCGGATGTGCCGGTTGTGCGTATTGCCCTTCTTTGCTCTGATTGGTCAGACGGCGCAGTCCATTGCGATTGGCCGACCACTCACATTGCGAGTAAAACAGGCGAATTATGGGGATGAAATGTTGGGTGGCACCAGTATATTTAGGCATCTGACAGCTTGTGGGAAGAAGCTATTACAGAGCCTTGCAGTGTGGGTCTTGATGCTGCATAATCTCCTGCCTGATGGTAAAGGGACAGGGGTGGGAGGGGTCCTTTACAATGGCAGACGCTCTGCGCACACAGCGTGTCTGGATGATGTCTTGGATGGGTGGATTGGGTGGGTGGGAGGGAGTGAGACTCCTATGATCTTTTCAGCTGTCCTCACTATGAACTGCAGGGACTTGCGTTCGAGTACTTGACACATAATGCAGAAAACAGCGTCTTCTCGACATGACGACAACACGAACCAAACTCTTCCAGGCCTCAGCTATAACTACAATGTTTGATATGTAGTGTGGTGTTTAAAAAAAGTTAATATTTGAAAAAGCCTAATAGTTGTAGGTGCACTTTACATCTCTTCAATAAAAATGCAGATTGATCTGAATTGAAATTGACCCCTGTTTATAATCAGAACATGTGTGATGTCTGGCACAACATGACAAGTTGCAAACAGTAAATTGATGCCCGTGTGAAATATGGATCTCAATACCATATCATATATCAAAATACCATGGTATTCGTGCCATCACAGTATATCACTGTCACTGTAAGCTATTTTTGAAGGTAATCCCAGATCATGGAGCAAGGGAAAAGTTGAGTTTTCCATATGGCTGGGTGGAAGCTAGAATAGTGTATGACAATATGTGTAAAGGAATGGAACAGAATATTATTATGTAATCAGAATAGGTGTGTAAACACCTACAATTTCTGCTATTCCAATTAAATTTTTAATGAGTTGTATAGAATTTTGCTTAGGTTCATCTGAAATGTAGTTCTGTGCTCAGCCTTGGCTTGAAATAAAAAATGAGACACTGTCATTGTTATATGTATGCTTTCTTTTTTTACCCTTACTAGCTTCCAAACAGTTGTTCTATTGCATTTGGCTGGTATATGTTTCTAAATTGACCGTCTATACACGGTGTGAAAGAGAATGAAGACAAAAGAGGGACAATGAAATGCTCAGGGAAGGCTCTTCTCTTATTTAACTGAACGCACACTTTGTCCTTGGTGCTGAGTAATCACTGTTGCCAGAGTTTAGATGGTCTAGCATCACAATAAACTCATATAAATGTGTCAACTTTAATAGCAACCAGCCTGGCACAGGCAGACAATGTGGCACAGTACAATTTTAATGTCATTAAAAGCATAGAAGCAAAACAGCACAATAAGGGTCACAGTTAACTTTTCTTATGCACAGATACAATTTAATACGGACATAAGTAAATCATTTCTCCAAATACCATTATGGGGAAAAAAAGTAATTTGATTAGAATTTTTGAAGGGTGTTGGTTTACTTGCAAAGTATAAAGCTCCTCTGTGCTTCTTACATTTTGCTTTAAAGAATCAGTTTGGACCAGTTTGAACTTTCCCAATAAAAATGAATGAATATAATCTGATTAAGCAATATGCATTTGTGCTCTCATCCAAATTTTTCATTTGAGGAGTGGAATTACTGTGCATACCGTAGGAAATTATCTTCCCATCTGAATAGCAGCATACCAAAATCTATTTCTCTCACACTAAGCAAAGCAAAGAGTTACCTACACACAAATGACATATCTTCACGAAGTTCAAGAAGTTTACACAATTTTTGCTGTTATTTAAAAGTTTTTTTGTGTAGAACGGTTTTAAAAAACACGGGTCATTAGCTCATTAGTTGCAATTGAGTGACATACTAGGGGCTTTCGCACCGGGTAGTTAAGTCACCAGGGTGGTTCCCCAAAAAATACATTTTTTCCTTGGGCCATTTTCCTGGTTGTATACTAGTAGAAACTCTAAAGTGACCTAAGCGTTCTTTTGTGTGTGTCGTGGGTTTTGTGATGATGGAGATGGAATTTAAAAGTATAAGTTATGCAGTTGAAAGAGCAAAAACGAGGGCTAAAAGACTGAGAACAAAACGCCACAGGCAAAGGCGACAGTTAAATGCTGTTAACATTAACTTTCTGTATTGCTGTTCTCCATGTTCGTAGAGTTAGTTCATGGAGTAAGTAAATGTAAATTGTATGTTTACTCTGCTTTTTTTAAATTACGGGTGCCATTGTTTCATATGGCATGCATTCAGCCAATCAATGTACTCTTTAACGTCAAAGGCAATCAACATCAATGGTGGTTCCTATTGTGCAGGGTAGGAGCTAATTTATTCCTATAACTAAAATTGTTCCCATCTCCTGCTTTGTGAACACACCAAAGAGTGACCATAGGAAATATGAAAATGTTGATCTGGTGTTAAAGCCTATGGTGGAGAGTAACTTACCACTAACCAGGGTCATTTCTTTAGAAGGAAGCAGTAGAGGGAGAGAAAAAAATGAAAGTAAATAAATATTGTATTAAAACCCAAATTTGTCTAAAATGCAACATGACATCATGACTTTTGCGTAAACATACATGCTAATTTCAAGTCAAGTGGCGTGTTATCTATACGCATTTTGAGCTATCTGCGTGTATACGTGTATGTCTACTCCTTTAAACGATTCCGCGTGTATGTACACAACGTTAAATGTCCGAGCGAAACAAAGCAAAATGTACATCTACATCTGGGGAGCGATATTTTTTTTTTCCTAGGATGGTAGGGGAAGACTCATAAATGGTATTAAAGGGTAGGTTTAGGGACGGGGTTGGGTTAGGTCATATATATTCATATATACAGTATATGAATCAACGGCGTTCATAAACACGCTGAAAAGCGAGTATGCGTGTTGATAACACACTAAAAATGGAAATTTGAATTGGTCATTTCATGAGATCAGTTTGCAAAAAATAACACCATACAACAGCTATAGGATTGACTAATTTGTGCCTCTCTTGAGCACATGGAATGGATAAAACTGGAAATGGATGGAGTTCATTAGAAATAAACTTGAAATGATGATATATGTGTGAATTGTTTTTAGTAAAGCACTGACTTTTATGCCTTCAACCATCCTGAAACTTGTTGTGTTGTGAAACAACATTCGACTCTTTTGTGTTCCACAGAAGAAATAAAGTGCCACCGGTTTTAAACATGATGGTAAAAGATGACAGAATCTCTTAAAGGTTTTTACACCATGCAAAATCTTATTTTCAGATTATTTTCCAGTAATGTATGATGTTTCTTCGTTCTTCCCAAAGGACTTGTTAGTTGAAAATTCTTGAGATATTTTAAGATGTTCTACCCTAGAAACATTTTGAGGGAGTTTTGTGTATCTGACTGAAATCTTTCTTTTTGGTCATGGCTTGCAAATGCCCCTATTTGTGGTGTCTCTGAAGATACGTTTCTGTGATATGTCCTCTTTCCAGATGCCTAAAACATCCCTTGACATACCACACACCACAAACAAATTTGGGCCACTCATTCCTTGTAGGCTGCGGGATCGAACACTGGAGGCTGTACCACTGGCAACCAGCCGTGGAACCTCAGCACAGATAATGGCTTGCGTTGGCTGGGGAGAACAGGGGAAAGTGGGCCACGCACTTAGAAACCCTGGGCTATGCAAATCCATCTGCTGTTGTATCACATTATCTATTTTCACTAAGTTGAAATGTTTCTCTTTTTTGCTGTCTTCCTCCTATTTCTCTCTTTCTCTCTCTTACTACTACCAGCGAGATTCTAAAATGCACTTCCGATGGACACTTTACCATCCCTTGAGGCCACGGGACAGAGTTTGTGAATGGTAGTGAAGCATCACAACTGGTCACATGACAATGACATCTTGACAAATGTCTGTTTTACATTTAAACTACACACATTCATACTATAGCTATAGAACATTCTTTTAAAACAAATGCCGACTTGATATGAGCTCTTAGGTTGTTAACTGATGGTATATGCTTTTGCTGAAACCCCATTATTTCAACTTTTAAGTTTTAAAATAATAATATTTAACAAAACAATTCCCTGATGGAAAAATTACATTAACCATGATTCTGCCTAAAAATATCGACCAGTCAGAGATTAGCTGTGCTTCGTAGTTGCTCTGGATTTATTATTTATATATGTTTGAGTAAAATGAATATTTTTGAAGTATTCTACATACTACTGACAACATTTCTTCCAAATTTCACATAAAAATATTGTCATTTAGAGCATTTATTAGAAAATGACAACTGTTTTTTAGACCTTGAATAATGTAAAGATAGGTTTACATTCATTTTTTCTGAATTCTTCCTTACAACATTTTAGTATTGTGTTCTTTAAAAAATAATAGAAACTTGTTTTTATTCAAGGTTATGGGAGTGGCAGTGCTAACAATTGATACAATTACAGTATGCAAACTATTTTCATGAGTAGCTCCAATATTTGCTTATTTATTCTCTGTAAATTGCTCGCAATACATCCATGACGTGCACACTCAATTTGATAGATTGCACAAACAAATTAGTGTCCTTTATTGGGTGTAAGTTCCCTTTGTGTTGCCTTGTTTTCTTTTCTTTTTACCATATTTTTTCAGCTAATTAAATATTAAATAGGGGTACCTTTGATTATTTCAGTTAAGAAAATTTGCGAGAGCATTGCTTTGCTAAAAGTGACTTGTTCTGAATGTTCCTTAAAATAGGACCTGCGTATCTTAACACATCTCATGTGGCTAATCTGTGTAATGTAATTTCAAAGAATTGACCCCACAATGTATCCAATTAGTGTTTAGCAATCTTCAATGCATATGTCTAAAGAGGCATGCAGAAATTAGACCAATACGCTTGTTATGTCTGTCAAACTGAAGGGCCTTTATAATGAGCGTATCATTGAGCTCAGTGCTTCCTGCCACGACACACTTAAGGACTGCTCTCCAGACAGGCTCTTTTGTAATGCCAGACCCATACCACACCAAACAGATTTCAAAGAGGCAAAAAAGGGAGACAGACAAGAGCCACCTTATTCACAGTCCATTGAAAAAGTATAAATAGTGTCTCTAGGAAACATGTTGTAAGACATACTGCTGATGATTCCGTTTTACTGAACATTTTGGTAGCTCCATATATATATGAGAAAAATATAACTTTGGTAATGAAAAACGAATACCAACTTTTAAGGATTTTCCCATACAAGGACAATGAGGGGTGTTTTTCACTTCTTCTGAGCATTATTGTGTCATTATTACTGATAATAACATAGACAGCAGCATGTTTTCTATGAAAAAAAAATATTTAAAAATCACTTGATCTAGTAAAAGGCATCTCATTCATTGAGTGACCCTAAAACCTGAACAGCCATTGCATTCATACAAAACAAACAAGAGCTGACATAAGCATTAGTTTTGTTGTCATCAATGATTGTTTGTTTTCAACCATTAGTTTAGCTGTTTTCAGGTTTTGGCTTGTTAGCATTGTAAAGTTAGCCCCTGATGGTAGATATGATGATCCCGTTTTATTCTCTCTTGAGGCTTTGTACAACATTTGATGAGCTTTTATCTATTATATATGCATTTTAAAATGTTTCCATGGCTTATCTGGTCAACATTGCATGTGTGTCAGGGTTAGGTGCTTTTGGCTTTAGGTGCTATTTAATCAAATGCCGCCGCCACCACCACCCATGTGCCACATTTGCAACTTGTAAAGAGCAGCCAGTGGAAAAGGCCAGAGAGCACAACATCTGGTCTATCTCTCATTTCCACTCACTGGCTCTCAAAACACAACACACACACAAATAGGTGGCAGATGAGCAATGCATACATGTAAAGTACAATATAAGAACTGGAGGCTGTGGTTTGAATCTGACATACTGTCAACAGCAGCAAGGGATATACTGGACAACATGGTTCATGATTGCATTATAGCTGTAAAGAAACATACAGTAAAGTCAGCTGTAAAAGCTCATTTGTGCCTCAGAGACTCAGTGGGTGTACCACAGGGTTCTGTACTTGGGCCGCTCCCATTTTCGTTTGTAGCACCCAGTCAGAGCTTTGTATCTCTGGCTGCTGATTCACTGATTCTTGAGGCATGGGACAAAACATGTCCCACAACTTAAATATTTATGGCTATGAAAATGCTATAAAAATAGAATCTCTCTTTTAAAAGAATAATGATCTCCAAAAATATTTTTATCACAGTTTTTTTTTAGATTTTAGACTTTCATATAGAGTTGTAATCTACTATAAACATCATTATATATTAGTAAAATGCATTAGAGAGAGAAAATATAGATAGAAAGATGAAACTAAGTCAGGCCTGGGCACAGTTTTGGAACAGATGGAGCTGTCAGTGCCAAGGTACGTCAGGACCATGTGGGAATGAAATGAGCTCAACTAAAAAAAGTGGAGCAGATCTAGAGGGTGATGAATACCTTTACATTTTTCAGAAGTGAATAATTACACAATCAAGAAACACCATTTTTGAAACAAAAAAAATGTTATTATAGAATTATGTCTCTTAGAATAAAAAAATTTATTCTAAAAGAAAATGGTTTGGAGGCCCTTAACTTGTGGAGAAAAACAACCACTGTATATTCTATCTCCAAAACCCAACACTCACTGAAATCTTTCTGCATTTTTACATTTAAAAAAGAAAAAAAGAAAAAAAAAGAAATACAAATAATAATTTTATATGATTTATTAACTGTTTTCCTCATGGAGACCAATAATTTTTAGTGCCTAATATTTGCTTACTGGAGATTCAGTGATTAAATATCACTAATTATTGTTAATTACGAAGCAAAATCAACAAATTGTGTCACAAACATACATTACATAATTCCATGATAATTGCCAATGCTAATGGTTTTACCATTGATTAGAAAACCATCAGCAAATTCTCTTCAGTTATGTGGGCCACAATAACAAGGCAAAGTGCAATAAGATTATATTGGGACTGTCTGACATCTAAAGGAAATAATGGAGACAGATGCTGCACACTGTGCAATCTGCAAGTGTCATTGATTCTTACTGTTCCCTTGACAACTCAGTGGTCAAACAGAAGAGCAGCACTAGTGTCACTTTGTTATATACCATCTTACTCTGTTCCTAAAATTTTCTCACCTGAAGAGAAACTGGTTGTGACCACATGTGTAGAAGACATTAGGAAAGATCGAAGGGACTGAGAGGGCAGTAACTGCAAAATGGCAATGAAAACAACCATAAAATGTAGAATCTTGGCTACTTTCAGACACTTCTTTAAGCAGAAATGAGGACACAGACAGGTCAGCAATCTACTGAGAGATTTCACAGCATAAAAATCATTATGTCTCTGGAATGTCCGCATAAGCAACACGCATATGTGTGTGTGTTTTACAAAAGAAAGATATACAAGATGAGGGTCAGTAAATTAAATTTCAGATCTATTTTTTAAACTATCCCTTTAAATTCTGTCTAGCCTGAACGTCACATTCTACATTTCCCACCGCCTGTATTGATATTGACATCTCTTTAAAAAATGAAGGGGTCCCTCCCTCACCTTTGCTCTATAATTGAATTGTCTTTGGAGGTGTTTGCTTCCTCATCATGCTGGACACAACAAAAATATCATACCATTGAAAGTATTGATTATCTTTGTGGACGATTTACCCATTCTCCTTTGACCTCAAGCATCAACAAGGCATTTTCGCCCACAGGACTTTTGCATACTGGATGTTTTTTCCCTTTTCACACCATTCTTTGTAAACCCTAGAAATGGTTGTACGTGAAAATCCTCAGATTGTGAAATACTCAGACCGGCCCGTCTGGCACCAACGACCATGCCACGCTCAAAATTGCTTAAATCACCTTTCTTTCCCATTCTGACATTCAGTTTGGAGTTCAGGAGATTGTCTTGACCACACCCTGCCATGTGATTGGTTGATTAGATAATTGCATTAATGAAAAATTGAACAGGTGTTCCTAATAATCCTTTTGGTGAGTGTTTATTTATAATAGTTAACTAGTCTTAAATTGTTACTGTTACTCTTTCATCGCAAAATTTTCATCACAGAGCTTACTTATTTTCAGGATTGTCCATACTAAGATAAGATCAACACATTTCCTCCATACAAATGTACTTCAGATTATTTGCTAGAGGAAACTAAATTGCACATAAATTACAACAAATAATATATAGTCAAAACCATTTGATGGAATTCAATGCAAAAACCTGTTAAAAATCTGTCATTGGCGTCTACATTTTCATGAATAATGGTCTTTTATTCCGTCTATAAAATCGCAAACTCTCTTCACATTGACATGATTTTGTTGTGCAATGGGCAACATACTCAGGGATATGTGAAGGATATTTGGCTGTATAAGCGCGACGCATTAAGCATAAAATAACATTGCTAATGGGTGTCGATATTCCAGAGTGAGTGGCATTGGTTACCGCGCTAATGGATGTCGTGTCCTGAGGTGTGGAGAACTCATGCATGCAGGCTGAGCTGAACGCTGCTGAGTACTCATTTCTCTTCAGCCTTGTTCTACATGCAAAACACTTATTGCACAAATCTATAAGGACCTGGCACAACCTCTTGTGTGCTAAGTGCTTTCCAATGTTTTTGCCATGCTGACGGTAAACATTAGTGTCTGTATTGTGGCTCCGTCAGTCTGATAAAAATGTGTCACCTCCTGTAACTGTCATCACCACTGACAGAACTTTCGCCCTAGGTTATCGACATCTGCTTCTACGAGTTGACGGGGATTTTAGCCACATCTTAAAAGTGGTAATGGAGGTCTTTTCCAGCTGTCATTGTCACTTAGCTAACAGTTGGGCCTCCTAACAAGCCCCATCCATCAGAACTGCCATGAGGTGCTCCTCTCTCTGCCCTCTTTCTGTTGCTCGCTCTTTCTCTCTCCTGTCACTGACACCTCTGCTCATGTGTCTTCCTCTGTGTTTATTATAATACATATTGAGTGTGAGATTCAGGAAGAAAATGTTTTAGACCTTTTTTTTTTTGTTGAGGAAAGTTTTCTACAAACCTTGTGAGAGATTTGTATTGTGGCAGTGCGTATTAGATTCCTTCTTTGTATTTATTGCACACTATCTTCAACCGTACTTATTCACTTTTGCTAGTAACCAGTAGACCTCGTGCCCTGTACATTATGTGTACTCTGTTAACTACGTCTTAACTCATTTTTGTTCACTGAATAGTAAGAAACTGCCATCCATTTTCTCTTTGCTCATGCGTCTCCACTTTCTAGTACAATCTAAAAGCAAAAAGAAGGCCTCTGGTTTTTAGGTATAATTATGTTACTATAATTTGTAGTGCATGTATGGGGCCAACATAGTATAAATCATAATATTTAGGGTTGGTTGGTTGGTTGGTTTGGTTGGTTGTTTGGTTTGGTTTGGTTGGTTGGTCGGTTGGCTGGTTGGTTTGGTTTGGTTGGTTTGGTTGGTCGGTCGGTTGGCTGGTTGGTTTGGTTTGGTTGGTTGTTTGGTTTGGTTGTTTGGTTTGGTTGGTTGGTTGGTTGGTCGGTTGGTTGGTTGGTTGGTTTGGTTGGTTGTTGGTTGGTTGGTTGTTTGGTTTGGTTGGTTTGGGTTGGTTGTTTGTTTGGTTGGTTTGGTTTGGTTGGTTGGTTGGTTGGTTTGGTTGGTTTGGTTGGTTGGTTGGTTGTTTGGTTTGGTTGGTTTGGGTTGGTTGTTTGGTTGGTTTGGTTTGGTTTGGTTGGTTGTTAATGAACATATTATAACCTACCTCTACACTGAAAAAAGTGGTAACAGTTACACTAACCGGTTTAATTCAAGTCAACCAAATTATTTAGAGTGGGCCTATTATGCGTTTTCAGATATTATATTTCATGTACATTTTGTAAATGTAAAAGGTCTGAAAGGTTTCAAGCATCAAAGTGCACAACAAATGAATTTATTGTTTCCCAAATAAAGAACCGATTCTGAATTGCCTGAAACAAGTAGCCAGTGATGCAGTCTTACTTCCTGCAAAAACCTATGCAGGTTTGTACAGCCCATTCTCACCCCCAAGGCGTCACTTAACTGACGCCTTGGGAAGCATTTGGACATGCTTCAATATCTGACGCTTTAGGCGCCCTTTAGCATCAGTTAGATGACGCCCTAGGATCGCGTGTACCCTACCCCCACCCCACACCTAAACCTAACCGCGTCCTCTAACTGACGCTTTCCTTTAGCGTCAGTTAGATGACGTCGTAGGATCGCGTCATGTAAGTGACGCTAAAGGGCGCCTAAAACGTCAAATATTGAAGCATGGTCAAAGGTGACGCCTTGGGGTGAGAATGCGTTGGTTTGTAACATGCTGGACCATCTGACCAATCAGAGCAGAGTAGACAAATCACAAAATACAGGCCCATCTGACCAATCGGAGCAGAGTAGACCAATCACAACAGACTGGGCCATCTGACCAATAAGAGTAACATCACTTAATTAAAAAAAAAATTAATTTATACCAACAAAACAAATATTTAGGGGTAAAATTCAGTAGAAATAGTATTTAAGGTAAAGTTACCACAATTTACAGTTTATTAAACATGAGGATATTTTCAAATGTTTTTAAAAACTGCTGTAATAAAGTTATCACTTTTTTTTTTTTACTTTTATAATGCTTTTCTGTTCACTATTTGCATGGCAAACAGTAGCCTACAATCTTTTAAATGTGTGCTTTGTGTTTCACCGAAAATAGAAATGGATACTGGTTTATAAAGACATGAGGGTGAGTTGTTTAATTATTATTTTTTTTAAGTAAATGCCTTAAATTATATGAGCCCTAGAAATTATATATGAACCCTTAACATGGACTAAATACACAGTGACTTTCTTCTATTTCTAAATAAACACTGGTCTATTGACTGGCCATTGATTAGTGCTCTAATTGCAGTGCAGTCTTCAGTTTCACAGAGAGTTACATCTTACACAGAAAATTAAAGATTCAGTCTTCCCACATTGATCAGAAGAAAATCCTCAGCTCCAGCATAATTAGAGACACAATGCATGAAGGTCAGTGAGAAATAGTGTTCCTCGCTACAGAGTGTCCCTCTCCACTGTTTTATCTTCTTCATTTGAGGATGAGAAAGTGCAGTGCTTTCCCGCTTTTCTCTGTGTTTCATCACATCTGAAAGTTCATTATACTGTACTAATTGCTCAACTAGTTGTGATCTCTCTATGGATTACTCAGACAGGCTTTCTTTGTTCTCCAGTAGCTTTACAGGGTCAGGACTTTCTAGGGAAACTTCTGGTTTGCTAGTAGATTAGGAGATTCATCATGCTAGTATTTCACATGCATAAATTTGATCAGTATGTCAAGTGTGTATTACATTTTAGAGGAAAATGTCACTGTGCATTTAGTTGCTAAAGGCTTATATTATTTCCATTTATTCCACAGTTACAATACAAGTATTCTTTTTAGGCTTTCATGTCGGTTACTCTCAGATCTAAAAGTTTGAAAGATGTTTGCCATGCCCTTTTTTATTTTTCTGTATACTCAGATATGTTTTTGTTCTTGAATATACAAAAAACATTTTACATTGTTGCAGGACCTCGCTTCCCAGTCTGTCTGTAACGCTCAGTTTAGCTCCTCTATGAAGCTATGAAGCCTTATGAAAAGTGTTGTGATTGGTCATCCACTGAGGGTGTTTCAGAAATGTCACGCCCTCACCATAACCACAACCAATATACAATATACATGTTTAAATAAAAATATTTTTTAAAAAAGCATAATAAAAAAGCACAGAACAAACCATTTTCCCAACTGCTTGTTCTGTGTTTTATTATTTTATTTTACTGTACTTTTTATTTTATTTATTTTGATGTGTTGGAGTGGACAATGAAACAAAAGTGGCCAGCAAGTGTGAAAACACCTACAACTGTTTAAAAAGCATTGAATGATGTACATTAACTTTCAATCTATTTACGTTGGTTTACTAGTGAGTCAAAATGTCTTGTATCTTAACAGTGTGCAACACAGCTGACCAATTGACATGACCCTCTCATTTCATGAGTTCTGTAAAAGTTTAAAAAGGCTCATTTTCCTCTCGGTTTAAGAGCTCAAGGACTGGTGGAGTTGTAACTGTGTCACAAGTCTGTCAGGAGCATAACTGCTGTGTTTAATAGGAAGTGTTGGCACCATTTCAGGCTCATATAAAAGAAGACAGATGAAGCACTGCTACAGCCCCACATGTCATCAATTAGGAACCAGATTTGTTATAACGAACCTGAGTGTGCCTCATAAAATCTGAGCTTTCTAAAGAAAATGTGTTGTACGCCACCTAATGTTTGGGATAAATCACAGACACTAAAGCCTAATAACAGGTCTGGGATAATATCTAACTTCCCATTGGTAGCATTAGTAAAACATTAAACTAATTCGTTTTTAACAACCTGGAGGCGGTCCCAGTGATCTGTCTAACTGTGGTTCTCTATCTGGATGGGCAGAGGAAGGGGAAATATCCTTTTAATTAGACTATGAGTAAATTAAAAATGGCCCCAGTTGGAGGAAGCCCCATAAAGCATGACTGAATCAGTCAGCTCTTTCAGACATCTCCTTTCACTTCCTCTTGTGATTTATAATTCCATCAGGGCGCTCTAATGTGAAGAACGTTTCGATGAGTATTGAGGAAAAATATTTTAGTTATAAATATCTTAGTATAAAATTGACTGAAAATGTGTGAAAATCCTCATTATCAATTAACTAATCAAATCCAGTTGCAGTTTGCGCTGATGATAGCAGGGTCAGAAATAAGCCAAAAATACCCCAATGCCGATAATTCCCATGTTGTGAATTCCCCCCTTCTTTCTTTAGCCTAATTTCATTATATTCTAGGCCTTTCAGTCGAATAAATTATAATAGAATTAATTACATTAAATGCTGATTTACTGAATCATTTCATAAATGATCTTGATCTGCGGATTAATGCATCAAATTATACAAATATCTCAGTACTTACTGAGAAAATCTCCCAGATGAAGTACACACGCAGACATATTATTATGTAGCATCTCGCTTTATTTTCACACCCTATTTTTCAGACAACCCAGACATTCAGATATGAAATGTTCATACTTTATCGCATTTAAAAATAGCATACTTCACGTGCTATCATCATGTGGGAAAATATTGATCCCCAAGGTCCTGAGTTGGGTAGGCTATAAACTTTGCACATGGCTGAAAGGAGAACGTTTAGTGCTGTAACTGGTATTCTTTATTATTATGTTTCCACAACAGCTACAAGCATCCTATATTTATATGAAAAATCATTATACACAGCGTAAAAAGCCTAGCATGGTGAATTTGTATATGGTTGTCAATGAAAGGGATGCTAAATATCATTTTGGCTTTAATAAGATTTCCCCCCAAAAAATAGGCAAGAATAAACCTGGTGTCTTCCATTTTTCCTGTCCCTTCCGACAACACAACACTTGGAGCTTGTAATCACGACTTCTGAAGTGGGAAGTAGGAAATTTCCAATAGCACGTGAATGTTGCATATAAGCTCAAAATCCATCCATCTTCTTCCGCTTATCCGGGGCCGGGTCGCGGGGCAGCAGTCTAAGCAGAGATGCCCAAACTTCCCTCTCCCTAGACACTTTCTCCAGCTCTTTCGGGGGACACCAACGCGTTCTTTTGAAAACGCCTGTTTTTCTGTCTTTGTTGCCAAGGTAACCAGGGACTTGTTCTTATGGGGTGGTACTGTAGTTCACAGACACCTTGGCACATAGTTGTGTTGTTGGATTAGGGGTCAGCTGGATTATTAATTAAATATTAAGAATAATTGTGTCTGAACAGTCCAGCCGCTACATAAAAGCCAATGTGAGATTAAATAAAACATTTGCTGCAACAACCATGCCATTTTAGCTGCTCCTACAAGTATTTGAGCTGCTGTTTTGTGACTCACGGGACTCGAGCGCAAGTGCAATGCTTATAACAAGCTAGAAACATCAAGTCTTGCAGTCTTGTTTGACTTTGTAGCTATAGAATGCTTCATGAAATGGCTGTGGAATTAGTCACTGTGGGCTTCAAGTCTGATGAAGGATCCTCTCTTGTCTTTTGGTGTGAAATGGAAAGTGCGTGAATGGTCTCAGTCGTGCTGGAGAGGGATGTGCATTTCATTAGCGTTTGCGTTGTCATTTCATGCCTGCTTTTCCCCAGATGCTGCGCTGGCACTATTAGCCTGGCTGAGCTGTGAATTCAGATTGCCAGGGCAGACTGACGGCTTGAAAACTCAAACTGGCTCCTTTCTTTAATTAGCATTTTTCAGACATCAAATTATTTCTCACTTTCCTTGTCTCTTAAGACCCAAAGATTTGGAAGTGAATTATTAACACTCACACGGCCAATACCCTATGTCAAAACAAGAATAAAATTCACTATGATATCCCCTCTCTGTATAGCTATACTATTCCTATTATTCCCAATATTCCATAAAAAATATGATTTGATATAGATTTTCAGACTGTTTTCATCACATTTGTGATTGTCACTATAGTGTAACTAAATGGAGCTATATTTTAGTTTTTTGCGGTCTGTGTTTTGGCTTGAAAAATAGTTGAAAAACCACATAACAGAAATTACATTCACATTTAAATACATCTAATAATAAAATGAAAAATCAAGTAGCTGAAACTCAAGCCTCATCCATCTCTTTATAGAGGTTATTTGGATATTTAATTACATGGTGACTCATTAAAATGAAAACCAATGCTTGGATTGATTTTTCAACTCATTTTATTTGTCTGCAAAGTGTGGCTGTGCATGAAGGAAAAAACACATTGAATAAGAAAAGCACAACAGCTGAGATGCTCTGCTGCTAAAATAAATTATTTAAGAAATATCCCGAATAGCCCCCCAAATATCATTAGTGAGAGCTCCTAGCTGACAGACTCACAGTTTTCTTTGCAGTAAACCAATGTTTTCATGAATATAAATCTGTAGCCTATTAATTTTCAAGCATGAAAAGGCAATAATGTATATTACCTTTCTGTGTAATGAACTAAAATTAATGTACTGATGTGAAAATCAATATGTCTGTCATCTTTCACTGGAGATGATTAACCATATCATCCACAAACAGATTCATGCAGAAATCCAATAAGAACGGTCACAGTGCAGTCAGCTGTCGGCTTTCACAATTACAGTAAGCAATATTACACAGTTTAGCAAGCCTTACCTAATTCTCATGATTGACAATATAGTGTTTTTCTACCGATTATCACTGGTGATGTTGCCGTTGTTGTTGTTTTAACATGGCTTTGCAGCCTTTGTTTTACAGTAGATTCATTGCCGTGTCCAGACTAGACATTTGTTTATTATCTACTTACTGGGAATGTATTAAGGGTCAGTGCCAGCTCATCCAGCCTGGTCTCATTGTTAATACGTAGGTATTAATACGTAACTTTCAAAGACACAAATTCTATTTTTTTGATGATGAAATATATGTACATTTAAATGTAGCATTATTACGTTTTTACAACTACAAAATGTATAAAATTTTCATTTCATCATTTTATAGATAAACGTAAGATACCTTAACCCCAACTCTCAAACCAAAACATTTTAATACAGAATATAAAATAATAGAACGCAGTGGACAGAGATGTGTAAAATGCCAACTTTAGTAATTATGTAGCATTAAAAAGATATTTTGAGCCGCTCCTAACCCTAAACCAACCCAAAACCAATTCTTAAAACTATGTACAGTTATAAAGAAAAACATAACAGACAGAAAAGTGTAATCATAAAATGTATTTATTGCTAAAATGTCAAAACCAGTACCTAAAATGACAATGTGTTGCTCTTGTGGTGTAGTTTTGCATGAGGTCCAGAGCAGTTATTAATAAGTTATTAATTCATGAAAATGTTAATCTGGTTTCAATCTGCCAAGGCACACATTTCACAATTTCAAACATCAACTGAAAAAAGGCATGTCGCAATCTGGTACAAAGCAGGTGAGAGCCAATGAGCGTTTCATATCACTGCCGTAAAACATGTCGCAGCGCTTCTTGAGAGCGCAATTTTTGAATTTGAACTCATAATTACGAGTGAGGGATTTGAAGTTTATGGTCGTTGCTGAGAATGGAGAAAAAGACTGCTGGATAAAAGGCTGAATTGGCTACATGCACAAGCGTAGTGATAAACTTCCGCCAACGTCAGATGTCGGCATATCAGTTTCCAGGTGTCTTCATCCGGATCCGCTATAAACAAACAAGATGAGTGCTGCTGTTGTACAGAAAAAGAGATATAATGTGTGTCGGATCTAAGTTTCTAAGAACTGTAGGTGGATCTAAGGAGCACTGCTGTGCCACTTTGCTCTGCTTCAAGTTGATATAACAGCCATTTGAGCTCCCACCGCTTCCCGAAGGACACCAACCTTCAATAAGGAGAATGCGATTTCCTGTCGCCACCAATACCAAGGTATGAAGCCGACATTTCCACGAGAATGAAATCCTCAATACTGCTAAGGGTAGACGGGTTTTAGCAATATGGCTCTGTTCCATCGTTATTCGAGTGGAATGTTTGGGTGTTTGGAAGTGCCGATCTCGACCGCCAAGTCCAGAACTGGACCCGCCGGGGCCTCAAGGGAAGACATCGAGCAACCCCATCATAGATCTGATGGAAAAAGGTTAACAAAACTGTACTGTTGATTAAAATGCTAAATTTGGTATTACATTGGGATGGAAATGAATGCTTGGACATGGTGCTGGTAACCCAATGCATAGGACAATGTTGACACCAGAATACAAATATTCATGATTCTGAAGCTGATACACAGATTTATTTTATAGGGATATGCTTGCACTCTGTCACTGACTATATATATTTTAAATAATGTAGGCCACTTTTTACTAGTAACATCAGACAGATAACTTGATATGTGGAGTTTAAAGCCCTTGTCCCTCTTTCTTGTCGGAGAAGGGGACCAGCCATCAACAATGCGATGGACATCGCTGATGATTATTTTAAGAACATCCTGGAGACATTGAGTAAAAACAGACATTTTAGGCGACGCGCAAGTAAACCGGAAAAAGATTTGCCGACTTCTGGCGACAGCGGAAGTTCATCATTACGCTTATGCGCGTAGCCTTTAGATCTGTTTCTAGCAAACGTATAGAATCTAAAGGTTTGGATTACAGCAAGCGAATAAAATTGATGTCTTTTGTGAATTTATGTTGTGTTTTGGTGTATTTTATGATTATATTGTGTCTTTCCTACGCTATCTCACGACCAATTCGTACGAATTTGTACAAGTGATTAAAAAGTGGGTAATTCGTACTAATTCATACGACCTCACTCAGGATTTGTCAAAACCCACGTGATGGGTAGGTTTAGGGGCGGGGTCAGGGGTAGGTCATTCGTACGAATTCATACGAATTGGCCAATTTGTAAAATATGTACGATTTAGCAAAAACGTACTAATTCGTACGAGTAAGGTCGTACGAATTGTTACGAATTAGCCACCTCGTGAAATTCGTACGAATTCTCGTGAGATCGGGTTGGTCTTACGGCGAACAAACTTAAATATAATGAAATGGTTAAATGATTAAAGAAATTTTATTCATTTTAAAGTAGTCTTGTTCAACATTGTGTAATCCTTCAGAAACGAGTATGCTACAAAATACAGGAACAGAACAGATCAATGTTATTATTTCTTATTAAGATGAGTACACTGCATTTAAAACATGCGACTAAAAACATTGACAACTGAACACAATAGTCAAAACATTAATGCTGCTATTTTAGTATTCATAAATAATTAATTAAGTAAATAATATATAATAAATAATTAATAATAATTAATTAAATAATCTAAGTTTTAGTGCTAATCAGTGTGTATAAAAACGTAAGTAAAAGTACATGTGGTACAGTAGAACATAAAAATAATGCCTGCTTGCAGTCAAAGTTATAGATATTGTAGAGACTTCACATATTTTCCACAATGATTTCCATCCATGCATGAGAAATGAAATGAGACATTTAATATAACTTTAATCCTTCATTGATTATTAACATCTCAGCAGAACAGAAGGCTTGTAACTTAAAAATAAAATGTCATATTAACATAATAACACATTCATCAAGAAGACAGAAACTGAGATGAATAAATTCATTTTTTTCAAGTCGCAGCTTCATTACTAGGGCTTTAGATACACTTCTGTATCCGAAATGGTTCTTCAAGGTTGTCTGTTAACAGTCAAAGTTCTTTCTATATAACTATATATACAGGAGCGAGATCAATGTGGCTTGTGTATTGATTCCAGAGCATTGTATCAAAGCTCTTTCGGTTTGTGAGAGAAACAACAATACAACTTGTGTTGTGCCACTGCCTGCGGATGTTTTAAGCTTCTCCAAGCTTTAAGTTATCGATCTCTTTGGACAAGTTTGGCCTCGGAGGATCACTAGTGGGTGACTCAAAAGCATCTCTTTAAGAACAGAGTCTTTGTGAAAGACTTACAAAAGAATTTGAAAATAGTTCTGCGCATTGAGAATGCTGTACGTTTCCTGTCTGAGTTTCAAATGTTCAAATGTGTAATTTCTTATTTATAGATCAGTGCTATGTTCCAAAATTGAAATAAAAAACTTGTGTGCAATGATTTTTAACGCTGAAGAAAAAATATATTTATTTTTTTCTGTTGTTTTGTCCACCGTGCTCTCTGCTCAGGCATGAGAAACCTTATTTTCATATCGCTGCCAATGCTCCTGCCTACAGTTTGGTTAAAATTGCATCATCAAATTTAAGAGGAGAATAATGCTCATAACAATTAAAGCAATGGATATGAAAGCCATCTGCATCTTTTCAAGCTGTTAGTTCTTATGCATTTTAAATGACAAGTCTTTTGTAAATTATGGCTTCATGAATTTTGTCCTCATTATTTTAAAAGAAAGGGAAAATAGGAGCATATGTTGAGAATACTGGAGTGGAAACTATTGATATGATAAGCCATTTGCATTCAATTCATGACATCCTACACTAAACATCTTTTATTGTTAGTACTCTAAATGTGGTGCAAACCTAATGAAAATGGAAATGCTCATTCAGCAACTTTATACAAATTTAATTTTATTAAAATAATTTTCATGACAAATAAATAATTTACAATTCCAATGTTTGGGGTTGTTAATATGTTTTGTTTATTTCTGTTTCAAATCTATGCTGTTTATTTTATTTATTTATTTATTTATTACTTTCTAGTCATCTAGGAATCCTGGAGAAAATAATAGCACAAAAATATTAAGTAGCTCAACATTGAACTTTTTTTTCTTTCTTTCTTTCTTTCTTTCAAAAAAATAGCATAGCCTTGATTGGATTTGATTTATGCTCTAGTATTAAATAGAGAAAGATTTGAAGATTTGATGTTAGATACACTGGAGTACATTTGCACAAAATAAAACAAAGCAGTTGGGACTTTAACTTGACTGTTTCAATGAACAAGCAATCTCCACCATTGAAAATATGGAAGGAGGGAATGAAAGAGGAAGGAGGGAATGAAATGAGACACAGACGTTAGCCCAGTAGTGCACAATAGCGGAAGTTAAAAAGCAAACATCAGTTCACAACAGAACAAAAACAAGCCACAATACAATGGAAACAAGCAACGACACAATGAAATCAAGCCACAACAGAATGAAAACAAGCCACAATACAAAGGATACAAGCCACAACACAACGAAATCAAGCCACAACAGAACGAAAACAGGCCACAATACAATGGAAACAAGCCACAACACAACGAAACAAGCAACAACACAAAGAAATCAAACCACAACACAACGAAATCAAGCCACAATACAATGGAAACAAGCCACGACACAACAAATCAAGCCACAACACAATGGAAACTAGCCACAACAGAATGAAAACAAGCCACAATACGATGAAATCAAGCAACAACACAACGAAAACAAGCCACAACAGAACAAAAAAAAGCCACATTGCAATGGAAAAAAGTAACGACACTACGAAATCAAGCCACAACACAACAAAATCAAGCCACAACAGAACGAAAACAGGCCACAATACAATGGAAACAAGCCGCAACACAACGAAAACAAGCCACAATACAATGGAAACAAGCCACGACACAACAAAACCAGCCACAACACAATGGAAACAAGCCACGACACAATGGAAACAAGCCACGACACAAAAAAAAAAGCCACAACACAACGAAAACAAGCCACATTGCAATGGAAAAAAGTAACGACACAACGAAATCAAGCCACAACACAACGAAATCAAGCCACAACACAACAAAAACGAGCCACAATACAATGGAAACAAGCAACGACACAACAAAATCCAGCTATAACACAACAAAATCAAGCCGCAACAGAATGAAAACAAGCCACAACAGAACAAAAAACAGACCACAATGCAATGGAAACAAGCAACGTCACAACGAAATCAAGCAACGACACAACAAAATCAAGCCACAACACAACGAAATCAAGCCACAACACACAAAAAAAAATATATGTATTTGTTTGCACACAAATTCTTGCATGAGTCTATTTTTAGCCTATGTTTTGAAGTCTAATATCCAGTCACAGCTCCTGGGTCTATATTGTCCATCTGCAGCCATAATATCTGCCAAAATGCAAATGGAAAGAAGAGAGATAGGCAGTCTGAATCAATATAGACAGAAGAAAAGGCACATACATCCACTTTTCCAAGGCCGAGTAGGTCAATAGCCTTTCCATCACTGAAGAGCAGACACAGGGTAAGAGGTAATATAGGTTAATGCACTTGAGCATCTGTATCTCATATCTAAAGAATTTCTCATCACAAAATCATAGAGACATACATAAGCAGAAACACAAGCATACTCCAAGTATCAATTTGGTACTTCCCAATGATTTGCTTTTAAGAATTGCTTGAGTATGCCTGTGTTTCTGCTTATGTTTGTCTCCAGTGGCGTAGCCAGGGGAGGGGCCATGGGGGCACTGGCCCCTCCTGAAAACTGATTGGCCCCCCAGTGTGCCCCCACCCTTCTAATTGTCTGTCACTCAAAAATTCAAATCATAATCTTTCAGCTTGTAGAATAATTCATGATTCCGCGTCGCGCGATGCTTCTCAAAACCACACGGTAAGTTGATATATTTTATACAGCTTATTATTTTTTAAGGAAAGACGATGTGTTTTCACCCTGCTGAGGGGAAAATGATAAAGCCTGGAGTGGAGCGAAAGCACGTTCCTCTCTCCACTCTAAGCATTCTGTAATCACTTCGTTCATGGTCCACTCCGGTTTTTCAATTCCCGCTCAAGGAATAACTGCTCCATGTTCACTCAATTAGTCTTAGATTTTGAGAAGTACATGTCAGGCTACTGCTCGTTTGCTGCGGTCGTATGATAGAAAACAGAACGCGGGTCAATATTGGTCGTTTCTCAATACCAAGAACGCAAACTTCGGAGAACGAACTCCCGAGGACGAGAGGACGCGAGTCCGGTCATTCTGCCAATGGAATAGCGCGTTCTTGATCGCGTCACTCAGCATGCGGCTACTCCGGTTATTTCTTATATGGTATAAAACACAACTTTGCTTCTTTTCATCAACAATAAAACGAAATACATATAAAACAGCACTCTGCCTCATTTCATTTATAAATGGACATTATCATGAACAGATTAATGGCCACAAAAATGTGGTTCAGGTAACCTTAACTCACATTGACTATCTTCACTGCATATATTTATAACACGAAATATAAAACACAACCCTGCTTCTTTTTATTTTCATTTTAAAAATGTGAAACATTATTGATCATTAAAACTGACATTTAACAAACAGACAGGGTTGTATCGTTTGTTGTATTACACACAGTGAAGAGAATGTATAGTAAAAACATACACATAAAGAATATTTTATATATTTTAGAATATATAAAATTACACAACCATGTCTCTTTTGTTAAATGTCAGTTTTAATGATAATATCCCATTCAAAAGTATAAGTAGCCTAATAGGTAGGCTATAATAAGCTATACAATGAGAAAACAAGTAAACAATTCAGTTAAACATAAGTCAGCTCTCTAATGGGATACAAAGTTAAAGTTAAATAGCCTAAAAGTTAAATATATAAAGTTATGAAACTTCACTTTTCCCTCAGCCAGTTAGCATTGTTTGGTCTTATAAGATAAATAAAAACATGCACTGAAAAGTTATGTAGATGGTTGATTAGGCCTATTTGTCAAGATAAGTAATTGTTTTTCATAAATTAAAATAGCTTTTAAATTACGCAAACTGGCAATATTAGATCGGTTTAAAACATCTCTCCTTAAAACGCTATTGGTCTCGACTATTTAAATAAAGTTACAGGAATATGACTTGGCCTGAAAAAAAAAAAAAATCAGACAAAAGAATTTTTAATTTAATCCCTGCATCCAGAAACATTCTCAAATAAAAAAATATAAAAAAGATAATTAAATAAAAATGCATGATTAAATAGCAAAATAAATAATTAATACTACTGGATAATTAAGTCACTGTTTCTATGATCCACATATATTACATTAAACTTAATCATACCTTTTTGAAAAAGTAGCTATCTAACAAAGTATTATATGTGATATTTTACAATCAATATGCTCAAGACTAATTAGCCTTCCTCGAAATAAGCAGATTTGGTCTATTCATCAATGCAAATTTACTGCAACTGCTGAAATGCAAATTGAATAGGATGTGGGGAAAAAGATGTATACAATTTTATTACAGTTTTATGAATTCATTAATTGTGTATTTATTATATGAATGATTAATATAATTATGCATTTATATAAATAAGGCTGTTCTATTATTATTTGTGAGTTGGACACTAATTCATTGGATTATTTTATTTATTACAGTTTTTCTATCACTTTTGTAAAGTGAAAAGTTAATATAAATTGTATTTTATTGTTTTGATTTAGAGCAGTAAATAACTGCTATTAAAAGATAACAGGGTATCACTGTTTATTGCTGATTTTAAAGCTTACTGAACTTGAAATGATTTGGATATCTACAGTTCTACATAAATACACAACATAAGAATGGCCCCTCTGTAATAATTGTGGCCCCTCTTGTGCCCCCCAGTTGAAAAAATCCTAGAATCGCCCCTGTTTGTCTCTATGATTTTGTGATGAGAAATTCTTTAGATATGAGATCACTTAACTACTAAACTAGGTTAAGTGATCTCTGGGTTAAATGTAATCACTGTTAATGCATTCCTGCCATTGGCCTGACCCTCACCACTTAGATAATGCATGGTGATTCAAAATATCAGTAAGAGCTGTGGATCCATTCCCATTAATGGTCATTCTCTTACTTTTCCAGCCTAAATGACAAGAAAAAGGCTGCAGGAAGCTGCAATATTGAGTCTGCTCCTATGTGTGTACTCTTGGGATAAACTCATTAGCGGTTTGTGTCATAACTGACACCTTCTGAATATTTGCTGAGTTATAAAAGGAAACTTAATAAATATCATGCTGCTCATGGCATTTGATCTATTTGCAAGGATGTCTTGTTTTTCACTTTGCCATTGTTTTTAATCTCTCTTATTACGTGACTTGACTTGATTAAACTTTCCTTCTCAGGGCTCAGATTCTCAGAAGACAGTGATTCCCATGGGTTTTTGAATGATGACGCACAAGGTCAAAAAATTACTTTAACAGCTCTAATTGACCTCAAGCAACCATGTCTGTCGTATTTTAATATTTTCAAGTTATGTGTTCTTTTCTAAAAGTCTATAGACTTATGTGTTTGATAGTATAAACACAATTATACAAGAATTATGTATATTTTTTTTATGGTACAGTGTTGCTGGGTCACTCATAGGCAATGTTGGGGAAAGTTACTTTTAAAAGTAATGTATTACAATATTGCTTTACTCCCCCAAAAAAGTAATTGCGTAACTTAGCTATTTTTTATGAAAGTAATGCGTTACATTACTTTTGCGTTACTTTTTCTCACCTGGACTGGGCTGGCTTGTTTTTTTTTTTTTTAATAGCAACAAAAAAGTTCTATTTTTGGAGAATGTTAAAGGGGTCATGAACTGGCTTTTTAAATTTTATTATATTGTTGTCTGAGGTCAACTTATGACGTTCGCTTGGTTTTTGCATTCAAAAACATCAAAATGAATAAGTAATAGGCTATTTTCTACCCTAGTTAGCTAGCTCAAAAATGCACGGTTTTTATAGGCGTCTCGCACTGAAGACTTGTAAATAAACGCCCACTGCTGTGAGTGGATAACAGTTTTGCATATTATAATGAGTTTCAACTGTGCACCCATCTGTGCACTTAGGGGAAATTGTTTTGAAAACGTCCAATGTCGTAAAATGGCAACCGGAATGATTCGCCCACACATGCTCAACCCAGAGTCCGTGTGTTGCACCATTCCTGTCAGATCCAATATAGACGGCACAGCACCGGTTCTTTAATCTTAATTTCATTTCATTTATTTCATTTATTTTCTATTCTCTCTTTTCATGGTAATGCAACACGAAATACCACAAAAACAATTTAACAAATCAAACCAACACAAAGTACATTCCATGACAAAGAAAAGAACAGGAGTAGGATGAAGAAAAAATCTTATAAGCTCCTACCCCATTCCTATAAACAAGATTCACAAATTAGATGACCTCACCAACATTAAATGACAAACAACAGAAAACTTAAAGAAAAAGAAAAAATATATATATATAATTGGTCTGCAAATCCAGTTTTGTTTACAAAACAATCCTCAGTGAATTTAAACAGACGGATGATGTTTTACCTCACCAGCTGGAACGTCATTAAAAATAAAGTTTATCGCGGGCTAAACCGGCCGTGTTGAAGTAGACATTGATCTTCTTCTTTGCGGGGGAGGTGTTTTATCTTCTTTGACGTCATAGTTCTCGACTTTGAAAAACGAGTCGTTTGCTGAGGCTGGTGTCAATAAAAGCTTTTATTGGACTAACAAGGACGTTTTCAGTTCTGAAACTTACAGGATGTTCTTATAATATGATGACCTCTTAGATGTCAAAAGCTCAAGGAAATTTGATTTCTCAGTTCGTCACCCCTTTAAGGCCCTTTCACACCAAAAGTGAAATGAATAAGCATTAATATGAAGGAAAATGCATATTTATGCCTGTATACAGTAAAGGGCACCGCTCAAACAAACCGTTCAGATATGCTGCCATGCTGGATTAAAGAACAAAAGGATACAGGAGATGGAAGTTCAACACTCTTATTTCTAAATATAATCAAGGAATTGAAGGTCTGCAGCAAAGACTTTAGTTAATAAAGTGAGATTGAATATATTTGTGTAATTTAATATTGCTAATTATGAGATTGCATTTTACTGTTTTTATTAATTTTGAGAAATACTGTAAATGTTTTCGTCCAAGTGAGGTGAGTAAATGCACAAGTCTAGAGCTAAAATTACCATCATGTTTACACAGCGCACATAACACCGCCTCACTTTATTTCTCTCAACATGGGGACATGAGAGCTGTCAGTCAATAAATGTAAAAAAGTAACTAGCGTTACTTATTTCAAAAAGTAACTTAGATATTGTTGTAAATTGAAAAGGTATTGCGTTACTTTACTAGTTACTTGAAAAAGTAATCTGATTACCTAACTCAAGTTACTTGTAATGAGTTACCCTCAACACTGCTCATAGGATACAAATATTTAAATAAACCTGTAGAAGTTCGTGATGTGGATTGAACTATTCATCAGATCTCACAGTGCTGTTGGTTTACAGGTCGAATTATTCCTGCTTGAGGCGGAAGAAAGGGAAGGTCGGTCTCCGCCAGCATCATGAGATCCAATCTGCGATCCAGAAGGGCATCCAACAGGCCAGAAATTCCCTGTGACAGGTGATAGAGTGCAGGATCTGACTGTGGCGCATTGAGCCTGGACGGGAGATCGGGGACTTTGGCTACAGGTTGGCTTGTCATGGCTGTTTTTAATGAGTGTCCCAGAGAACATTAGTACTGAGGCCTCAAGGTTAACCACACTCATGTGAGGGTACTGAAGCATGATAATCAGGATGATTGTAGAGTAATATCGTCATTTACTAGCCTTCATCTCGTTCCAACTCTACATTAATGGAAGACAAAAGAAGAAATGTTGATGAATTTATGATGAAAATGAATGGTGATCCGGCCTTTTGAGCTCCAAAATAACTCATGTAGAATTATAGTCACAGCACATAAATAAAGCATGGATTATTGCACAAAATCAAGCCACAGAAACATGACAGCTGGCCAAGCGTTTTGTTGAATGATGTGCAAATCAATACACAGCTGTTTTAGATGAATGTGAGATTCATGCGGTTAGACATCACACTATTAAACGTACCAATCCCACCCCATGTCAAAACAGCAAGGTGGCATCAATGGCATGGATCAAAGGTCTTCAATACTTCAGCTCAAGCCTGAGTTTGCCTTAGAGATTGTGTATTTTTGGTTTTGACATATGAAATGTGTCTGTTAAAGAACTTTTAGAAACAGTGTTTGAATTATAGACTATGGAAGTTTGTTTCTGCCATGAATAAAAAGTTTAGTTTCACGAGGGAATGACAATAGTAAAGGGTGGAGTACCCTCTGGTGGTAATGAGGGGCACTCTCACTGGTGATCGTGACACATACAGTTAATTAAACTTAAATACCTTAATTAAATTTAGAGACTGTCGTAAAACACATTTGATTGGACTCCATAATATGTCAGCTATCATTTTAGCAAAATGCTGGCCCATTACTGTCTTCACAAATCACCAAATGAAAAATGCTGAGAGTTTTGGTTGGACCAGTAGAATTCCCAAAGTGTACAATGTCCGTTTTTGGCTAGTGAAGGCCAAATGAACATCATATATTTGTATTATTTTGGAAGAGCTCTGCTGAGGGAAAATTTTAGAGCACTTAAAATGATCCTTTGGGTTGATGAACTCAATGAAAGGTTAAAGCAATAGTGCATCCATTAATAAATTGTCATTGTTTACTAACTAGTGTTGTTCCTAAACTGTAAAATAAACATTTTTCAGGGGCACACAAAACATTTTGAAGAATATCCTAGCAACTCTTTTCCATATTATATATGAGGACTGGCATTGTCAAGTTCTAAAATGCTAAAAAGATGAAAAAGAAAAGGTACCTCAGCCAATGTTTAAACCGACCTATATCTTTAATGTATCTTGTTTTGTTTTTTAAAACTAATTTACTTTCTTGTTCTTTATTACTGCTGTATGGTATATGGATCCATGCACTGCTCAAGATGTACACACAGCATGTTCAACAACCAAGCTGCTTTGTTAAAGCTTTTGAAATGTGACATGGTCTGCATGGCAAGACACATTTTGTAAGACACATTCTAATTACGCTATGTTATTAGTGTATTTGAAGAGGACTGTCAGCAGCAGGTGTGCAGACTGAGGAGAACATGATCAAACAGATGACGGCAGTAGGTCTACATGCCCACGAGATCAGGCAGGCAGATGGTGAATTGTGACTGTACTCCATTTGAAAGCTTTGGAATTGCTGTGAGCATGTGCACTTTTGAATCACAGCATTGTTTCAGTTGGCAGAGCCTTCTCACTCTCACACCTCGGACACGTTAGAGGGGCAAAAAGACCCAGTCAGCAGTGCATTTCCATCTAATGCATCTTTAAATTCAACCAAATCCATAACCGTTTAGGATCTTGTTGAACTGTAATGCGTTTCAATTACTCATCCTCATGTTTTATTTTAACAATGTTTAAACTGTGTTTGTCCATTTACAGTGATAATCAATTGCAACAGCATTGGACCCCAATGACTTTCATTGAATGAAAAAAAAAGACTAGAAATGTAGTCAATAAATATAACGCTTGAAACTCATATTTGGTCACCAAAATGACATATTTAATGTTTTTTCGTGTGAAAAAGGTATTCAAGCCTTGAATTTAATTCTAATGGCCGATTTATACTTCTTCGTCAAACGTACATTGCTATGTCGTAAGCTGTGTGTAGCACACCTAGCCTCTGATGTAGCCTTGTGTGCACATCGTGAAGAAACTCGGGCTCGGCAGGGCTGATGAGACCCTGGAACAATTGCCCTCATTGCAGCACGTGCCAGGGATCGGCCACGCTGGAAACCAGTCCCAGACGGCCATAGACCGATCCAGTGGTTGATCCAAGATTCTCAGGCTGGGCAGGCGAGACGTGAACTGACTCGGGCTACTGTGAGCTTGCGGGGTGCTTCATCCACCAAGCCAACAGTAAATGCCGAACCGCTCTCAAGAAAAGGACCAGGTCAATCCATCGTTCAAGGGTCCAGCCGTTATAGTCCTCTGGCCTCCTTTGGGCGATGTCCTCATCCAGCCCCACTCCAAAAAGGTCCATGAGCTGGGTGTCATCTAACAATGCCAAATGACAGCAAGCCAAAAAGTCCCTCACATAATTTCCGTTATAAAATCATTGTAATATGTTGAGTTTCTGCTCAAGAAACATTTCTTATTATTTTCAATGGTAAATCAGTTGTGCTGCTTAAAATTTTTGTGGAAACCCTGATACATTTTTTTCTTCATGATTCGTTGTTGAATAGAAAGTTTAAAAACATCATTTATTTCAAATAGAAATCTATTAGTAACATTATAACACTCTGTACTGTCACTTTTGATCAATTTATGCATCATTGATGAATAGCTTTATTTTTAGTATTATTATTTGTAACTTTCAAACAGTAATGTACTGTAAAAGTTCAGCTATTGTGGCTTGTTTATTCAGAGAAGTGTTGTTCAAATGTCAATTAATATTACCCATGCTTGTCCCGTGTGACAAATGGCTTTATTCAGATAGTGTGGGCTGTAATAAGTGAATTTGTGTGGTGGGTGTATCGTCTGACAGACTTTCCCTGACTGGAGGAACTGTGTAGCACTTCTGAGCTGTGTAGGAGGGACAACGAGAAAGAAATAGACAGAGCATTTCAACTTCGTTTGATATAATACTTGTGTGTGGGCACTGTTAACTCTGACTCTGTGTCAGTCAGAATGAAAAGATCACTCATCAAATCACCTGCTCCCACACTCACCACTTTAGAAACCCTTGTTCCTAAAGAGAGAGCGAGAAGGGAGGAGAGAGAGAAGAGGAAACTGGTCTGTCAATGAGGACCAGTGGGATGCCTTATAGTGACCTTCAAGGGAAATTAATTTCACTGCATTTGCGTTCTGCTGCGTCTGACAGCTAAAATAATCAAATAGAGTCCTCTATGCTTCTTGCCTGTCAGGGGGAAAAAAATGTCTGGGGTCTGGATGGGCAGATGAACCAATCCTGCTTATTCATCAGAGCTACTCAGGTCATTTTTACTTAATAGAATGATCATAATGTGAAGGAAATATAGTCATTAAAAGATAAGTTCAGAGATTTTCCACCAGCTTTGAAAATTAGTGTCGGAAGTATATATCTGCTGGAAAACATATAATTTTGTGTAGTCTGGTTGACTTTTCACAGAACCAAGGCTTTTGTTGAAACTACAGATCGAACTTCCACATTTTTGTATTCCTTCCAACGGACAGTCGGATCAACAGGGGGGTGGTGCAAAAATCAAAATACATTATGGCCATGAAGTGTTTGCCAAAAGGGAATAGCACAGGCCTTTCCTCCATTTTCTCTATAGTCAATTAGCACTGATTTAGGTTGCATTGTATTTTCAACCATATATATTTTTCAGCTATGTATACTAATATAAATGTTAAATATTCCAAGTTGTATATCGAGGGCTTGGAGCCAGAGGGGTGTAAGTGGCTTTTAACAAACTTTACAGGAGAGACAAAACTAAATTTTGACCACACTTCAATCACCGATTATTAACCTTAAACCACAAACACTGCAACCACAGGCATACTTACATGAATTATTTAAGTATTTAAGTAAAAAATGCATGGCATACCTATTAACACAATGAACATGTTCTAAAACATTTCCAAAAAAAAAAAAAAAAGTCAAATACGCCTTTTTGTTGCTTTATTCAATACATTTTGATCTCAGATGATCTCAGTATTTTGGCACCATTGGATAGAGCTCATCGAGAACTTTATTTTGATATAAAGAACTCATATTCGCCCAAAAATGCCACATACGCCCCTCTGGCTCCAAGCCCTCGATATATAAATATAAGTCATTTTGAACATAAAAAGCACAAAAAAATTCTTCAAAAGCCTTTGTGCTAGTAACCGTCACAGCTAGTCTAGATTATTCTGTTTAGGAACTCTTATTTTGATTTTCCGGTTCCTATGTTCTTATGCTGCGTCCATGTGCTATGGTAAATACCAAAAGCCGACGTGGAAAATGCACATGAACACCCCCTCATGTGGTATTTTCCACTGGGAAACTCGTAGAATATTTTGATGGACGAGTTGCCTAGATGAGATAACCTTTTATCTTTTCAAAATGGCGGAGAGCACCGCGAGAGTCGTGAATGGTAAAAATACTACTCATGATCTAGAAAATATAGGCTACAGCATATTATTTACCTCCTGAGTTTTGATAAATCATTTTCTTGCTGTTGCAGATGACTTAAGCAATCTAAAATAGTTTTAGCTAAATAACAGGTCTGGATCTCCATCTTTTTACCACATTACGACAACAAAAGCACTTGAACCCAACACACTGGTAAATACCAGTTCACAAGTGGAAAATATCCTATTTTCCATAGCACGTGAACGCAGCACAAATTCTTGTTTACTTCGTTGTCATGGTTTCAAAATATGCTTTTGTTTGTTCCTCTGGTTCCTGATTATGTTCTTTACCTTTGTCTAGCTTGATTATTACCCTATGCATTCACTGCCTGGCATGATAATACAGCGTTTTTTAATCGTTTTTGAAAGGGAACGTTTTGACAACATTGTCATCTGTAGAATCTGTATGTGGAAAAATGCAAAGGAAAAACATTTCCATTTTTAGCTCATTGTTGTATATTGTGTATAAACGTACAAATATAGACCTGAGTTTCTTCAATGTCGGACATTGTCTTTGTCTTACAAATTTGTCACGTTTGTGTTTTTCACAAAAAACAGCTAAAAAAAAAGCCCAGAATAATTTTCATTAGACAATGGAAGAGGATTTTCTGATACCAGGAGGCTTCTATGCCATTTTTGCATCACAAATCTGCTGAAGGCAAACAAAAGTGATGTAGTTTCATGTGTAATGAATACAAAAAGAGAGGAGATGAAAGCCAAGATATTTTATCTTTGGTGATATCGAAGTATAAAAGAGGAGCCTGAGACCTGGCCAACCCATCCTGGCTTTCACAGAATTTTCTCGATTCCACTTTCACATTTTAAGAATAGGGATCAGAGCTGAACGGATAGTTCAAGATCAGACAGCTGTTTCTTTGGCTTTGAAGAGCCAGTGGATGTTTATGTATTTATTATTCATACTCATCATTTTATTTCCATCCTCTAAGACATTTACTTCTATCATAGATAAGGCACAAACTTTATGAAACCCATCATTTGATTTTTTTAGTCAATTCACTTCGTAATGCTCACCGAAATCATTTCCTCTCATGTATGATTGGTACATTTTTTGGTCTGGAAGAGTTACCAGCATAAGACATTATTCAACCCAGTGCCAGATGACAAAAGGGGAGGAATCATTTCTAGGAACAGAATAATCATGTTATGGATTGACTCTTCCAGGAAAGTCTCCTAAAACCTGGCCTATTTTTCAGCTGCTAAAAGCTTCACAAACAAAGTTGCTTGAGAATCAGAAGGAACGAGGCTTCTGAATGCAGAATCTACTTAAATATCTAAGCCTTGGAATAATCAAAGGAGAAACAACTGAACAAAAAGATTACATGAGATAGCAACTCAAACATAAAATCTGTACATGAATGCACACGAGAAAAATATCACAACCATTGCCATTCCAATAAGTAGTCAAATCTATTGGAAAATGTTCTTCATTGTTTTTTAAAATGACATTTCAATCTCATTTTAACTTGACAACTGTTACTCAAAATTGTTAAATTAAACTAGTAGACTAGTAAACTAGTATAAAAGTAGTAAAAAGTCTTAGAAATAATATAGTGAAGCAATGAGAAACACCAATGGGCAGTGCTGATTGTCTGAACCCGTATAGAATCAGTCGATTCAGCCAATTCATTGGGTCACAGCGTCTTGTTCCCTATTCAGAGAACATGGGTAACACAGGGAACCCCAGACGTTCTCTTTAGGTTCACTCAACGCTGCGTGACAATGACGCAATGAGAATGATTTACCACACATGCCAAGCTAAGCCCTGCCAGATCTGATCCAAGAGCTTTTTTCTTAATTTGTTTTTTTAGGCAAATTTAACCAGGACAAAGTGACCAGTTCATGCAGAAAGAACCCAGGAACCATGGGCCGCATCCAAATCCAGGATATAAAGCTTCATAAAAGTGTGCAGAGAGGACCAACCTGCCACCACACACATATCCTCCAAAGGAAGTCCTCCAAAAAGAGCTGACTCCAAAGGTTCGGTAGGTGGTTCCATTAACCCCTCCAAAACAACCGATAAATCCCGGGTGGGGACACTAATAGTACGTGCAGGCCTCAAGTGTCGAACTCCATGCATAAACGAAGATACCAGATGGAATCTACCTGAGGGGACCTCGTCTGACTCCCGACGGGCAGCGATAGCTACAATGTAAACCCCTAGAGTAGTCACAGCCGCTCCGGCCACAAACTTATCCTGCAGGACTTCCAGTACTGATCCAACCTGGCAGCTGACTGTATACACTGCACAAGTCAGACACCAAGACTCAAAGACTTTCCACTTAGAAAAATACAGCCAGAAAAATATAGTTAAAGGCCCACAAACATTATCAATGGTCTCCCGAACATTAGCGGGCCACAATGACAGCCTCCATATCGGGGCAAGGAATGCCAAATCCTGCCCTGGAGCTGAGACAACAGATCTCACCTGATTAGAATTTCATACCAGGGAGCTCTTCTCATCTGGGAAGGTGAGCGGCCAAGCGTGTCCTTATCTGTTGGAATGCTATCCCTGCTTCACAGAACCAACCAGGGGTGTGTTTCCCAAAAGCATCGTTAGCCAACTATGGTCGCAAGTTCCGTCGTTATCAGCATAGTTCAATGATTCGGTGTTTCCCGAAACCATCGTTCCAACGAACATTCGAAAACAGCATTGCAAAGTTGTGTGGTTTGAACGACAGCTCTCGACCTATGGTTAGAAGTATCGTTTCTATATTGCAACACATTTGGAGGTAATAAATCCTTATCTTGAGCATAATGAGCAAGCTGACATTCAGTACAACCGGTGTCTTTTATTTAGAATACTTACAAATATAATTTACGTCTTTTAGTTTGTCAAGAGATTTGAAGTACGGCGTTTGCAGAGTGCGCATGTGCGAACGTGCTCTACTATGTAAGAACGAGCCAAATATTGAGTCTGGTAATAAAGCAAAACAACTGAGAACAAGTAGAAATAGTCCTCAGATGACATGTCTGTAATTTATATAAAACAAATCTAGCGTTAATTGGATCTCAAACAGTTTCATTAAAAGCAGTTATTACTCCACCACGTGCGAAACCAACGTGGTTGAACGATACTTTGAGACAATGGGTTTCGGGAAACAGTCGTGACTAGCTAGTTGATTTTTCCAACGATGCATCGTACTATGGTAGTGAAGCAGTAAACTACGTCGTTGTACGGGAAATGAACCCTAGGGTGGTGAAGTCAGATGCCTCTGCATTAGTCAGACGAGCAGTAAAAGACTGGTTCCAAGGCCTTGAGATCTCGCAATGGAGATCACCGGACAATGGCAGATTCCTTCTAATGAGGCGCGAGTTACATTGGCCATTCAATGTTGAGCTTCTCAGTAGCATGTCCACAAGCTCAGTGTAGGCCGCAGAAGGCTGCGCTTCTTGCCCTCTAGTTAGGAGAGTGTCAGGTGTGGGCCCAAAATCCTCTGAATCAGACGCTGCTGTGAATAAAACATCCTCCATTCCAAAGGAAACGGCATTGTGTGCCTCTGGACTGGGGTATACATAATCATGGAGAAATGCCACAGGAAAATCAACGCGGACTGAATGCTAAGGCGAGAGAGAGAAAAACTGGCCTGCTCACTCTCCATAGCATCGAGCTCAACATCCGATCCCCAGGATTCGAATTCAGGAAGGACCTCAGATGCTTCATTGATCACAGAGTGACAAATCCTTTTCAAAGCAAGCCTCACGTGAAAAGTTGTAAACTTAAAATTCTCACAATACTTGCAGCCAAAAGAGCCATAGATATCCTTTTGTGCATCATGTGACAGGCCGAGGCATTTCACACACTTTCCATATGGGTGGTCACTTGCAATGAGACCTGAGAGCACTGTGGCTGGCAACAATGCATATCCATTATGCTTCACAGAAATGAGAACTATATCCACTATTCGCAGTTGCTAAAGCACAAAAAGAGAATATCCAATCGAAAAACTCTTAACTAGCATGGGCCAGATAAACCACTTCATCTTCAAGAAAATCTGAGGGGTAAATGACGTAGTGGTGCCGAGGAGGCGCCCGTGCCCTCGGGTAATGAATTTGTCTGATTCTATACGGGTTCAGACAATCAGCATTGCCCTAGGACGTTTACCATTGCGTCATTGCCAAGCAGCGTTGAGTGAACCTATGAAAGGGAACAGACCTTCAGCAAAATGTAAAGCTTTGCCATATTCTCAATAAATGTATATAACAGAGTGTGATAAAGCTACTGAAAGATTAATGCCACTTCTGTTAATAACATCAGCATTGATAAGAACAAATCTGAAGATTATTCAAAGACAAAAACGGATGAGGCTGAGATGGTCGTGAATAAAATAGTCAGTCATTTATTATTAAAAAGCCGCTCACAGAACCTCATAAAAAGCCAGTGAGTGTGATCCAAAAATACATCTTCACAAATCATCTATCTCTCACATCAAAATTTCATGGGTGAATTTCGCAATTCTGTACATATAATAAATCTTAGCGTTTTCTCATTGTTATTCAGCAGTGCTTCCCTCAAGCATTTGGCATTTATTATCGTGAGATGAAGGGAAGGGGTGAAGCCCCTGCAGATGACAGAGAACAGATGGTTTAGCACACAGGACTCTCTTGAGGACACCAGCACTTACTGACATGCGTACATCCACACAGTCAACGTTAATCTCTGAGAGAAGATGTAGAGGATACAAGAACACGCTGCTCATTGCATCTGTAGGCATACATAAAATATAAACAGATTTATATGCAGGGGCGTACGATCTGAAGAGTGTGGGGACACATTTTAAACCTTATAAGCCGGCTTATGAATATTAATTAGTTGCAGGATTGCAGCCTAGCAAAACCAAGTTAAAATCGACCAAAATAAAATGTTTTTTTACACAAATGTGAACCAGAGATGAAAAATCTAAGTGGGTGTATGTCAATATCTTGATAGTGAGGTTTACAGCAGATGAAGTGCTCTAAAAGTCTAAGAAAGTTCTGTAGAAAAACAGCTAATGATGTACCAGTAGCTTTTCTCTGTTACGCTTATGGACATTGCCTACAATTCACACTTCAAATTACGGGTAAATAATGTTTATGTAAAAATATTAAAATACTGGTAAAATATTACCACGGTAGATTGGACTCTATTTTTAAGAACTTTTACTCTGTCATCTTTGCCCACCATTTCTTAAAGCTGCAATCCGTAGCTTTTTTTGTGGTTAAAAATGAGCCAAAATACATATTTGCGAAAATACATAACCTGCCAGTGTTCAAAACTATCTGCTTGCGGTAAGCTTGGAATAATGTTTTTAATTCTAGTTCGATTTCCGCGGGAGATTCGAGCATGTCTTTGCGCCATTACATCACATCTGTACACATAAAGAAGAGTCTCGGCTAGTCGGCTATATTGCTTGTGAGGATGCTGGAGGTGGAAATTTATAGCCATTTCTCACAGTAATTGATATAATTAAACTTATCAATTTGATGGCGGATCCAGAAAGGTTCAAACGGCAATCACCAGTGACAACTGGAAATTCACCCGCTGTAAAATGCAAAAGACATCGTTCGGACTTCGGAGTGGCCAACTTACAGAAAAAAAGAGACTGCAATCGGACCCATGCGAAAACAAGTATATATCGGAAGGACATTACATGTAGTCACGCAATGCTGATGTTGTTAATTTGAGAACAAAGTATTATTTGCACTGTTTTGCGACCAGAACCTGAACAAAAGTGGTTGTTACTTACTAGTTCAGGAGACATTTTCCAGTGAAAATTCGTATGTTGGTCATACTTCCAAAAATAATAATCTGTGATTCTGAATGCCAGTATCACAGGCGTGGCGACTGACAGCCTCACAGTCTCCTCAAACATTGTGTTCATCCACACTGTGTTGTATCGAAGTACAACTCGCGTAAAGTTGATAATTCCGTGAATAACTGCAATTGCAGATTTCGAACAGAGATGACAACAAAGAGGAAAAACTGCGGACTGCAGTTTTAATTAAGTAATTACTGGAGAGTTAAATAGTCTGAGAGCAATGTAATATTCTTTAAGATAAGATTTGGTAACACTTTTTCATAGTGTCCTTGTTACACACGTTACATGTAATAACTATAGTAATTACTATAAATTGTGCTTAATTACATGCAATTAACCTAAACCACATCCTAATCCTACTAGTACATGTTATTAATTATCATCACTCAGTACTTAAATCTATAATTACACTGTAACATGTACACCTTAAAATAAAGTGTAACCTAAGATTTTTATTGGTTGCACTTTATTTTACAGTATGTGCACTTACGTGTGTACTTAAAAAGGTTGAGGTTTACGGTAAAAACCTAGTTATTACCCAGTTGACATAGTATGTGCATGGGGAACAGGATTGTAAAATAAAGTGCTACCTTTTTTCGTTTATTTGTGTATTTAGCAGATTTTTGTTTTTTTTATCCAAACACATCTTATTAGTATATGTTATTTTTGATTACGCATGATAATATAACATAACATAATATAATATAAATATTTTCCAGCCTCTAGCAATGCATTGTGTAATACTGTAGTCCATTTTTTGTTGGCATCCTTTTAGACTCCATTTGTTTTGTGGCTTTGAGTGAGTGTTTTTACACCAGAAACATTCAGAATCCATCAAGCACAGAGAATGAAAGACTTTTAAACGTCACTTTTCAGGCAGTCAACATCACAGCACATCTCTAGCTGTCATAAACACACCAGAACAAATCGATTTGTGCTTCACCTTATTGTGTTTTATAAACATTTCTGAGTCAAAGTGTTTTAACCGAACCTTTTCTCTGTAATTGATTGGGTAGAACGTATTAAACTAATACCAGAGCTTTGTGGAGGATACAGAGGTAGAATGGAATTGATTTGAACACAATTGTTCTTAATTTCAGCACAACAAATGACTTAATCCATTTTATTTTCTGTCTTGAAGCTTTGCAATGACAGCAGACCAGCTTTTGGTGTGAAAGTGGATTCATGTCCACACTAAATAAATCTCAAAGAGCTTAATGACATTGTTATGCAGATTGTGGAGCACTGAGACAGTCTGTAAGAGTGTTAAGTGGAATGAGCTTGCCATGTGGCACCTTCAGAGAAAGTTGAGCTCCCGCCACTTCCTGTGTGAGGATTGTGGGCGAAATGACAGACAACACAGTTATCAGTTTAAGTTTACAACTAAAATCTCAGTCTGTTTCTCACAAAAAGCTAACATATTGCTTCAGAAGACTTGGAATATGGTTAAAAAAATCAGGTGAACCACTTTCCATGATGCTTTAGAGGATTTTTTGGTCATTTTTGAAGCTTGGCAGTCCCTGGCCCCCATCACAAAACAACCTTTTGTGCTTCACAGAAGAAAGAAAGTCATACAAGTTCTAGAACAATGTGAGGCTGAACATATGATGACAACATTTTCATTTTTGTGTGAACTATCCATTTGACAGGGTCACCACAGGCAGCTGTAACCTGTTACCACCATTACCTTCCCACCTAATAAAAAAAATTCTTTAAAATTAAGATAAGATATTAAGCCATTCTCAATTGCAAATGCAAGACCGTCCAGGGGCTGCTGTCAGATTCACATGTTCTCAATTTCACTTTCTTTCTCTCTCTCTCTCTCTCATTTTTTTATGCGGCGAGATCTCGGATAAATCCACTTATGTGGAGATAAGACCTGACCGTGGAGCTGCACTCCTGGTTAAATCATTAGGCTTCAATGTGTCAGTCATTTTCCATGAACTCTGTGGGCCCTGCAACCTGAGCTACTTCATACACAAATTTTTCAAGAGACAATTTAATACACCCCCACGATCAGGAAGACACATATACCACAGGGAGGGAGGGGGAGACATGTACATAAAACACAGAGGGAAACAGGCTGTAAAACTACCACTTTAATCTCAAGTCAATGTTAGAAGCACAAGGCCTGCGGGTGATAATGTGTTATCGACCAAAAGTGATCTGCCCTTCAACCCAACCACAACTAGGGGTAAAAAGAGAGAAGAGTAAAAATCAATACACCCCCTCTTAAATTCCTTTATTAAGAAACCGTTGAAGAAGGAAAGATACAGATGCCCCTAAGTATTTATAGCATATTTTTGTTGCATTTAAAAATATATTTTTGAAGAAAAAAATTTATTCAATATGCTGCACTTGTATAGCCTGGTTAAAACCAAACCATTCTCAGTTGTGACTGAGTTATGGTCTGGCAAAGCGTCATAGACGAATCATTTCCAGAGGGGCGTCACCAACGGATGTCGTGGGTAGACCTAAAACCAATCAGAGCGATAAAGGATATGATGTATGCAGAGTGGCGGAGTGTTGTTCTTTCCTGGATTTTTAACAAAAAGGAAACGTTCAAATCGCTTAAAACAGACGCGATAGCTGATTCAAATGAGTGATGTTCGACGGCGGCGTCCATCTTTGTAATGTAGGTTACAAAATCTGCTTCAAAATCCCAGCGCTGCCGTCATCGTGTAAAGCCCACCCCAAAGTTTCTGATTGGTGCCGTGATTTTGACGGATTGGAAATGGGCTGGAGTGAGCTCTTTGCCAGACTAACTTTCAGAGCAAATCTAAATTTGCCGGAAGTTGTCTGGGTTTTCCATGGCTATCACTTGTAGGCCTAGGTTTCTACAATGTAAAAAATAATATTGTTGGTTTAACTTAAAGTTAGTTACCAGGTTGTCTTACATTTTTTGAGTTAATACAATGAAGGAGATTGGTTTAAGAACAGTCATTAAGAACATTAAGAACATAAGAACATTGGTTCAACAGAAACTCAAAATATTGTGTTATCTGAACCACATGAATTAAGTTGATTTTACAAAAAAACTGTTGTGATAAAAAATCATGAATGTATGTATATATATATATATATATATATATTTCACAGTGTAGGGCTACACCCCTAATATTCGACTAAACTTTAGTCGACGAGACGAGGCTTAGTGGACCAAAATTGTACTAGTGGTTGGGGAGTAGTTAACTACAAGTAGCGACGCTAATAAGTTAACTACATTTTTTTAGTAGCTCAGTTGCTTTTTAAACAGTAGCTTTTCCAGTAGCTAACTACTTTTTGCAGCAAGTAGTGGTGTAGCGCAAGCAAAAGCTACATTGCGTTTGTCGAGCCTGCGTGAATCAGCGCGATGCAAGGATATTCTTCTTCTTGTTAGATTACAAACTCATTTTTTGGCATTAGCGCCACCTGTTGTTTAATCACGCATCTTGCGGCTAACGGTTCACTGATGTATAGAAGTGGGTTGACGTGACGGCAGATTTGGAGGATGGAGAAACTAATGTTAATTACCCATAGCCTTATTTGTCCAAGTTCAATCGGTATTTTTGAGAAAATGTTCTACATGCAATTTACGTTGGATGTATATTTTGTTCTTGCAATTTGTTGCAATTTTGCACTTTTGACAAACTGTCTGAGATATTTGAGTGTTGTGTGAAATAAAACAATTACTCTTTGAAATCATAATTGTATTGCATTGTTTTAAACACTAAATATTTTACTTAAAACATTCCTCAGACACTTATTCAGTTATTTATAATATACGTTGTTAAAAAAAATAAAAGTAGTTTCAATGTAGCTAGCTACTCTTTGATAGTAACTTGTATTGTGGCTAGCTACTTTTCCAAAAGGGTAGCTTGACTGTAGTTTAACTACTTTAACTTACCAGTAGCTTGTTGTCAAACTACAGTTTCAGAGTAGCCTCCCAAACACTGAAAGAAACTGGCAACACAGTCCGTGATGCCTTGTGACTTTCGAACCATTGACCTGCGTCTCGCGTTTTTGACCTGTGTGAACCAGCCGTAACTCTTCAGATCACCTTTTCCAAGTAGAATTTACTGTAACTAAGGAAACATTTAGTATAATGATTGCAATTTCACTAAAACTCTTCAGTTATTAAACTTAAACCCTTCATTTCATGGTTGATATAATGGCATCCAAAATGTAATAACATTTCTGATGGTTCAGTACATCTCTAATAGAACATTAGACACAACGATTTTTGTTGTCCTCATCACATACTTGATGCTTGAAGTCATTTATTTTAAACAAACTTCTGTGGTGCATTACAGCCCATCTTGTTTGCATTAAATTACTGATCTAAAAACCTGGTTTCAACGTAACGTTGTACATCGGAAAGGCTTTAAGAAAATTAAAACCAGGTCATTTTCAAGGCCCATCTGTCAGTCTGGTCACTGGTAAAGAGCTCAGCATGGGAAAGGAATCATTTTGAGAATAATTTCCCTTCTGGTGTCACATCACACCAAAGCGATCATATTTAAAGTGCTTTTAGAAGAACCTTTTTGGAAATGTCCCAAGGTATGTTCAATGTCAGAGAATAACTGACCCATCTCTGACTCATCTAGTTCCCATTAATATATAATTCCAAAGGCCTGATCTGGAAAACCCAGACAGATGGAGAACTGAAGTTTATGAGGAGTGCATACTGTATGTGGGAGGACAAACACTCGTCTTGTCACTCGTTCAAGCAGAATATCTTCATGGATCACCACTGACCCTCTGCTTTAGTCACAGATGTTCTTTCTCTGTGATTCTACCAAACTACGAGACTTTAATACAATCACAGCACCATTATAATCTGCTGGTTCGCAGACGTTTGATTAGGAACCTAGTATGCGTCATTCTGCATTTCTTCCGAAAGGATGGTTTTATCTGTGATCTTAATAACCAAGATTCCTTTCTTTTTCTCTCCCTTATTCTTCAGTTTTCCCAGACAGTGTCCTACTTCTTTCTGGAGGATGCTCAAAAATCTTTAAAGCTGGCTCTTTTTCTCCAATCTCTAAAAGAGAAGAGATGGCAATTATCTTTGCTCTCTTCAAAGATAAAAAAAAAATGAAATTAATTATTTTCAGTGGTATTTCAAACAAAACTCAGTTCTATCAAGTTAGCTTAAAGTCCTTCCTGAGGGTTAAAAGCTGCCTTTTACTTCAATGTCAGAGGTGTTTCAGTGTTAACAGACAAAGTTGAATAAAAAACCTTGCATTTACATTGAGACATTCTCTAGGTGTCCAGTATCCATACTGTATGAACTGTACTGTATGTATCTGTACTGTAGGTTTTGTATATTGTGTTCATTTTCAATGTATTTACAGCATTTAAAACATTAAGGTTGACTTAAACATTAATTGACTTAAATTCTGAAGCCATTTTATAGTGCTCTTCTCTTAGTCCTGCTGACAGCACCACAAAGCCTGTTTTTTTTTTTTTCAAAACACATCCAATATAATCATCATATAAATTAACATGATTGCAGTGAATGATGCAAACTTTGTTTCTTAGTGCCAAAGTAAAGAAAAAGTGTAATAACTTTTGTAAACAATCAGTCTTTTCATAATAAAACCATCCAAACTGCATTTTTATGTAAATATATATATATATATATATATATATATATATAATGCCTCCGTTATCTTTAAGAATCAAGTATAGTAGAGTAGCAAATTATCAATCTGGTTGCTAGTAAACGATGGTAGGGGCTATATAAATATATAAGATGCACAAAATCATATTTTAGGATACCTAACATGTCTGTAATATTCGTTTATTTTTCTTGCCTCAAGCTGTAATGCAAATTGATTTGTAAAATTTGCAGATTCATTTATGGTAGCTTGATATTATAATATTGGCGATATATGGTTGTTATTTACCACTCAAACATTGCATTGAAGTATCATATTGATTCAGTAAAACGGTAACCAATAGACTAGGCTACTATAATGACGCTGGCTTGTAAACGTGAGCATCGCGATCAATTGTCGTTAGAAAAAAAAATAAAACCCATGAAATTATATTTATATGACATGCTGAAATATATGCCACTGGGATGAAGACATTTCACACGCAACGCAAGCAAAACGCCTGCATGTGACCTCCTCCGACAGTGTTCAGGGCTATAATGGTTGTCAACAAATGCGCGTGCATGTGATGTTTACGACAGTAGTAGAGGACAATACCGTTTCCCAACTGTAGGGCAAAAATTACCTGGTGTTACTTTAATGGGTTGATTCATTAAACCTCTTTCCTTAAGTGAAAAAAAAAAAAAACTAAACATTTATTTTACAAGTCTCTTTTACGTGGTCATAAAGTCATTCAGAGCTGCTTGCCAGTAGTATGATAAAAGGGAGGCATTAGCCCTATATCATCATCATTATAGGCATTAAACCTGAAGAGTCAAAAATGACTTTCATTATCATGAAAGAACCCCTTCATGCTACCAGCATTACAATGCGAGGGAAATCTCACTGATACTAGTGCCTTGGATGCCAATGTTAACTTTTGATGAGCTGAGATACAAAATTTTGTAGCCGTTCCCATGTGGACTGTATTGCTTGTGAAGGCTGTTTGTTTTTATACTGGCTGCCATTTTGTCTTACTTTGATGTGCTTTGAAATTGCACATCCTTCAAAAGGGTTGAAAAGGCATTTTCCTTATGAATATCTAAGTGTTGATTAGCATATTCTGTACTCTTCCTGAATATGCCAAGACATGGCCAGACCAAGAATGCTCTGTTATTACATACAATTTATAATTCTTAACCATCACAAATGATATTATGATGATATACAGAACCAAAAAAAATGATAAAACGAGCATTTTTCCCGTTGCTCACTCTTTGCCAAGTTTAAATGGAAGGTTTATGCGTTCAATCATGCATATGTAACATTCAAAACAAACATCACGGCAGATTTATTATCCAGTGTTGCAGTATAATAAAAGAGACAATTATAATCCTTCAGCATTAAAGGCTGCGTATCTGACTGATTCTTCAAGATTAGCTGAGACATTCTGTTCAGCCCGTTATTGTAATATATTACTGATGTATATTTGCACCAAAGTGTGTCTAGTGCACACTTTGTATATCTGTCTTTACAACCACAAATTACCGTTCTGTAACATTTTATGATCCAATAAATATGGGTTATTGGGAGATGAAAGAAGCAGTGTTCCATAAAACAGCTTCACCGTAAGGATGTGCAGATGCTGTTGAAACCTGCAATAAAATGTATCCCAGCAGCCCACAGCTACAGTATAGTGCAGCTCCGGACACACGAAACATTCTCCACCTGCTCATGATTAAGAGGGACTTTGGAGGGCACCATCTGCTCGCTTGATTTCTGACCAGAGCAAGAACAAAGGGAATGGAAAGATAACAACTGGAGAAGACCTTGAGGGAGCTGTGAAATCCAGTAAGTCTAGTCTGTCTCCCAGTCACTTTAGGGCATTTACACATCCCTGTGCTACCTTGAATCCTTGTCAAGCAGAATATACCGTCAAGCTAGTATTGAGTTTTTGAGCGAAACTGCAGGTTAATGCACTTTTCTCTGACATCTGAAACTTAAGACCGCAGTCTCATCTCATCAATCTGACTCAAAGAAAAAAGTGGAACTATTGCACAGCTTTAAATGTGTTTGTGACCCTCGACTTTCCTTCTAAGTGCATGCTAAAAAATGATAGCAACCCTAACAACATGCTATATGCTAATGTCAATGAACATGCTAACATGTATGGATTCTATTAAGAACAATTGATGTGGTTGGACTTTTACTTAGACACTTATCTCAAGTCGCAATTGTAAAATATAAAGTAAGAATTGTGAGATATAAAAAACGCATTCTCATCCTAGGCGTAATATAGACATTTCGTCTAAATCCAACGTACATGGCACCCTTTAGCGTCAATATAACATGCACAGAGCTTTGTTCGGTTATGGGTAGGTTTAGTTCTGGGGTAGGTTTAGAGTTAGACCACTAAGAGGCACCGTCACCGTTTCGCATTAATATAACACGCTTTGGTTATGGGTAGGTTTAGGACTAGTGTTAGGGTTAGACCACTAGGGGGCGCCTTCTGGCCCATATACTGTATATCTGCGTCTCATATTGACGCTAAAGGGTGCCATGTGCGTCGGATGTAGACACAATTTCAAAAGCGTCACCTATATGACGCCTTGGGATGAGACCGGGCTGATATATATTGACGCTAAAGGGTGCCATGTGCATTGGATGTAGACAAAATGTCAAAAGCGTCAGTATATAACGCCTTGGGATGAGACCAGGCTGGATATAAACTCGCAATCGTGAGAAAAAAAGTCAGAATTGCATGGTATAAACTTGCATTTGTGAGAAACAACAGAAATGCGTCAGAATTGTAAGAAAGAAAGAAAGAAAGAAAGAAAGAAAGAAAGAAAGAAAGAAAGAAAGAAAGAAATTGGACAGCGTGAGAGTGAGTAAATGAGAGAAATAACATTTTAAGGGGGATCTATCCCTTGCATTTACTCAAAAGCTCAAGGATAATGAATACAATTATAATTAATACAATTATAATTGAAGAAGCTTTACACTAATGCTGAAATAACGGTTCTATGCATATGCACATACACCGTATGTGTAGCTGGTAGTGTGGCCTTTTGAAACAATTCCTCTGTATATTGCTGTATTGTACCAGCAGATTAATGTTGCTGCTGACAAGAATGTTAATGCGTTTCCTGTAAATATAATGTAGTTTTACACCTTAGCATGTCTAACATTAGCCAGCATAACAAACTACACAAACAAACATGAAAGGTTTATTCTTAAAAGGACCATAATGACATTTCAGTGCAAAGGATTGTTTATACTGTGCCATAACTGTATTTCTCGAGACAGTTAACTGAATTGGATGGCTAAAGGAACAGAAGAAGGTAATTATAAATGGATATAAAAACTATTATTTGACAAGAGAATACAAAGGCTAATTTTAAATACTTTCTTCTTTCTAATCTCAGTTGCAAAGAGAACAATTATATCGCAAGTTAACTGTTAAGTTTGTTGGCTGTGTTTCTATTATATCTTTGCTCTGTTTCTTTCAGCATCCCAACCATTTTGGCTCAATATTGTTTAAATATTATTTCCCATTATAGTCTTTATTCATATTTAATTAATACATTTAATTAATAAATTAGCATTTATTTTTATTTTTTGTTTTAATTTTAGTTTTAGTAATTTTGTTATGTGCTTTTATCATATTTATTCGTTTTTATATATATATTTCTAGTTAGTATAGAATATAAATTTCTATTTATAGTTGCATGCTTGTTTCAGTTAACATTTAACATTTATTAAAGTGACATTAACAATTTTTGTGCAAGCTTTTCAAGTTTGAGTTCTAATAATTTATTTGGTCCCACTTTATATTAAGTGGCTTTAAGTACTATGTACTTGCATTGAAATTAATAATTCGATACAATGGACTTATTGTGTACATACATGCTTTTGCATTGTACTTATATTTTGAAAATACCTGCATGTAATTACAGCTGTAATTAATAAATGTAATTACGTTTGTACAACCTGAACAAAATAAGTACATTGTACTTATTTTTCAATGTAAGTACACAGTACTTAATGCAATATAAAGTGGGACTATTTATTTTAGTTTAGAAATTGAAAAACAATTTAAAAAAGAGGATTGTATTGACACGACGGCTTTGGCCCAAGTTATAAAAAAAGAATTTGGGGGCTGTTTGTCAAAAAAACAAAAAAAAAAACAAATCAGTTTGGGAAATGTTCAGGCACACACACACACACACACATCTTTGATAACCTCCACATAAAGGAAATGTTTTGCTGCACTCTGAGGTGAATTAAAGATTGTTCATTGGCATTTATGGGTCCATGAATAAAGGTAAACGTCCTTATAAAATGGTTAGTTTCAAATCCTTGATTCTGATTGGTCAAGAACTGTGCTTTATTCACGATAAAACAGGGCTATGACCGCTTCACCCAACGGTTCTATTGATCGCTGCGCAACACTGCGGTTCTATGTTGTTTTTATTTGAGCTTTCATGCGTTTGACATATTGGAACGTTGTTGTTCACGCTCAGGGACTATTTTTTCTAGCGAAAGGAAGGCTTTTAGTGATTTTACTTCAAGAAAGTTGCACTAATACATTGTTTTTTACTTTAATATTGTGTGGCAACCGTTTTACAAAAGCAATAAGGTACTCCAGGCAAGTGCTGTATCGTGAATAAGTAAAAGCTGAATGGGTTACTCCGGTTCCCGTCGTGCCCAACAACGCCTTTCAGCCGTTACTTATTCACGATACAGCACAGCCTCTCGTACCTTATTGCTTACATATAACCTTTCCATTGCACAAAAGGTTCTTCATAGTGGAAAAATGTTCTTTAGATTATTCAAATATTCTTCAAACTTAAGTTAAGATAAATACCCCCTGATTGTACGAAAACATACGAACGAGATCGTACAAATTCATACAAATTGCCAAGAAAACATATGTGCTAGATAGAAACACCAGCATGCGTGTGTGTCCAAGAAAGGCTCCTTTGAAAACATCTAGAGCAGCTACTCCCGGGCCCTGGGTGATGTCCGATTAACCTCGGTCGGGTTGCCTGGAAGAGGGTGTCTGTTGAAAGACATGAAACACCCAATGATGCCAAGAAACACTTTTTTTTTTTCTTGGTTGTGCGAACGATAAGGAAACATTTCATTTTATCATTCTTCAGACATTTTAGGGAAAGTTACTTTTGAATATTCTCAGAAACAAAGCAGCAAGAGTTCAAACTAAAACTTCAGAAACAGACTTTCTTTCTGACAGTGAATTACCTTGAACATTTTACTGGAGCAACGAATATTTTTTTCTTGTTGGATGTTGGGCTTTCTAAAAAATTACATTGGAGAAAAATAATATTTTTTTTTAAATGCCTCAAAAAAAGTTTGGGTTAGGTTTGGGTTGGATTATTAGGAACACATGTTCAATTTCTCATTAATACAATTATCTAATCAGCCAATCACATGGCAGTTGCTTCAATGCATTTAGGGGTGTGGTCCTGGTCAAGACAATCTCCTGAACTCCAAACTGAATGTCAAAATGGGAATACCACTGAGGTATGCAGCAAAGGTATGAGTGGGTACCACTCATCTCCACTACAAATAGGAAAAAGAGGCTACAATTTTCAAGAGTTCACCAAAATTGGACAGTTGAAGACTGGAAAATTGTTGCCTGGTCTGATGAGTCTCGATGTCTGTTGAGACATTTAGATGGTAGAGTCAGAATTTGGCGTAAACAGAATGAGAACATGCCTTGTTACCACTGTGCAGACTGGTGGTGGTGGTGTAATAGAGTGGGCTAGAGTGGTGTAATATGTTTTCTTGGCACACTTTAGGCCCCTTAGTGCCAATTAGGCATCGTTTAAATGCCACAGCCTACCTGAGCATTGTTTCTGACCATGTCCATTCCTTCATGGCCACCATGTACCCATCCACTGATGGCTACTTCCAGCAGGATAATGCACCATGTCAAAAATCTCAAATCATTTCAAATTGGTTTCTTGAGTTCTCAAGATCTCAACCCAATAGAGCATCTTTGGGATAAGGTGGAACGGGAGCTTTGTGCCCTGGATGTGCATCCCACAAATCTCCATCAACTGCAAGATGCTATCCTATCAATATGGGCCAACATTTCTAAAGACTGCTTTCAGCACCTTGTTGAATCGGCATTTCTGAAGGTGAAAGGGGTCAAACACAGTATTTGTGTGGTGTTCCTAATAATCCTTTAGGTGAGTGTAAATATTTTTTTTCAACAAAATTGTGAGGAAGTGAAGACTAACACAGTGGGTGTCTGTGGTGAGAGGTCTTTGGGAGGCTAATGGACAAAAAAAATGGGCCTATAGTGCTTGTCAGGTGGGAGAAGTAAAGGTCAGATTGTCTAGTCAGGGTGGTAGAGCCGCACATGAGTCAGCTGAGAGACATGATACTGTATTTATGGTATCAGTGACAAGACACAATAAGCATCGCGTTCGCCTCGTCACGCACTACCAGCATGACTCTTCGTATCCACCTGCACCTGTCATTCGCCTCAAGTTGACGATAATGTTTGGAGCAGAGATGGACCACCACTTGGAAATCGCCTCCTGAAAGTCTCCCCTGTAGCATGAATGTGACCCAAAAGCATTAGTGATGTGTAGCCAATATCACAATTTCAAATCAAAATGAGATTGTTATCGTTTGGAATTTACACATCCAAAGCCGAGCTGTGATCTAAAAACGTTTTTGATGCCCTTTGAAGCTCCCGCTGCGAGACTAAAATATGAAACTGATTAAAAACAGTAAGTAAGCTCGGATGTCTGAGTGTGATGGGGTAAAAAAAAATCCCTGCAGTGCAGAAAAAAAGAAAAAAAAAAACGTTTCCGACCGATTTCGGTGCAGCTGAGGACTGAGAGTTGAAACGAGAGTTGAAACTGGCTAGAAAATAGGTCATGAGAGAGTGTAATGATTGGAACAGTGCAGGTATGGCTGAACACAGACAGGCCTTTAAATAGTCATCAGTATTCCACGCTTGTTCTTTAGACTGTTTGGAACTTTGCTTTTATTCTTCGGGAACAGAATAAAACAGCGGGAGGTCTCATTGACGTATTTTTTTTTTTTTCAAACTCACTGTAATAAGCTCTCTGGGCTCTAATTTTACTCTCACAGGGGGAATAAAGCGCTTCATATTTGTACTTCATTCTTATTCTCGGCAGCCGAAGGGCAAGGAAGACAGCAGCCCGTGGATCAGAGCCTCCAGACTGATCTCATGAAATGGCGTACGTATGACACGCCAATTCGTATTTCCATTTTTGGCGTGCTATCAACGCGCACAATAGCTTTTCAGCGTGTTTATGAACGCCGTTGACTTAACGTTACATTACTGTATATATAAATATCCACAAGTTTCCTACGCCCCATGAGGCCTTGCGTCAAAAGTGGGCGCGACTTCCGGTTGGAAGTAAACAAAACGCGATTTGACATGCTTGACACTCGTTCATTCAACAGTTGACAGTCATTCAAGTTATAGCGATCCAAACTAGCTAACGATGTGGGAACACAACCTCAACGAAATTAAAAAGGGTGAAATAACAGTACCTTTACCCTCCGCAGTAGTTGATTGGGAGTATTATAATAACATTATTAATAATCAATACTCATCAAGGCATGGTGACAGACAGTTGTGTGAGCTGACAAACAATTAAAATAAAAAATACACACTTAGTCATTGTGCTTTGGAGTTTATTCAAAATTATAAATGAATGTGCTACTTGAATACATTAACTGGCACATTTGGTATTCTGTCAACACAGGCTTTGATCCTGAGTTTAGGTGTAACATCAGTAGAGAACAGCCAAACACATGCTGATAGAGTTTATAGAACATTAAGAATTTAAACAAATGTACACAGGAAGATTCGTCGTCTTTTGGGAGGTGATGGAAACTACAGTCGTTGGCAGGATCAGAGACGGGCTCTGGCAGGATCACTCTGATTTCGTTTTCAGCTTATGTTCAAAACAATCCCGTTTAAGCCACTAAATTAGTTTAGTCCGGTTATACATACAACCGCGAGCAGCACATGTTGTCCCTGAGCTCCGTAACGACATCTCTCATAAAGATTTGCGTCTTTAAATAGTAAAATAATTCTCCGAAAAACAGCTAGCCTCTTCGCTAACTAACACACAAAATACCATTGGAATGCTACTTCCGCCGCGTCACCGGAAGTTTCACCCACTTTATTTTTTACAGGAGCGCCCCTCGGAAACTTGTGGATATGACCTACCCCAACCCCATCTCTAAACCTACCCTTCACTGGGGTTAAAGGGATACTCCACTTTTTTTTTTTAAATAGGCTCATTTTACCACTCCCCCAGAGTTAAACAGTTGAGTTTTACCGTTTTTAAATTCATTCAGCTGATTTTCTGATATTTAGATAGTAGGAAAAAAAATATAGTATGGAAGTCAATGAGACCAGAAACTGTCTGGTTACTGATATTCTTCTAAATATATATATATTTAAAAAAAAATAAAAAAATGGCTGAATACATTCGAAAACGGTAAAACCAAACTGTTTAACTCTGGGGGAGTGGTAAAATGAGCCTATTTCCAAAAAAAAAAAAGTGGAGTATCCCTTTAATACCATTTATGAGTCTTCCCCTACCATCCAAGGAAAAAAAAAAAAATCGCTTCCCTGATGTAGATTTACATTTTGCTCCGTTTCGCTCTGACATTTAACGGTGTGTACATACACACGGAATCACTCGGACATTTAACGGCGTAGACGTACACGCATACACACGGATAGCTCAAAATGAGTATAGATAACACTCCACTTGACTTGAAAGTGGTGTGTATGTTTACGCAAAAGTCATGATGTCATATGTTGGAGCCTCAATGCTGAGATCACGGTTCTATATCTTTTATGGTTTTATCCTGAATTCATCTATCGTATCATCCATCCCCTTGCAGTGGAACCATGTTAGTCTGATTTTGGTTTGTTTATTTTTGGATGAAACTTTTCTAGCAATTAGGCCTGAGTGATAATATAGAATCAAGATGAATATTTGTAACATCTGTGTGAGTCTATCAGCAGCATAAAGAGGAGTTTCAGTGAGGATGTTGTCTTTTCCTATACACATCACTTTAATTAGTTAACATGAATGACTTTAATCGCTGTAAAGAAGAAGCGGTTATGTTTTACCAACCCAATGTTTCCATTTCCAAGAACGCTGGGCTCACAGGCCTTTACTGGCATGAATATTCATGAGCTTACCGCATAGCCAACTGATGTGCTTGTTTTGGACAAGCACAAACCGGCTCCATCTAGAACCAGCCAGTCTGTGTCATTGTGTCATCATCAGGTATAAAATGATCATCCTGCTAATGATCATGAGGTTGTTTTTCACAGCTAGACAAATGTACAGTTTGTAATTGAGAAGTTTCCAAGCTGTCCATTTAAAAACACATGTGGTCGTGTTGCCATGTGTGGACTGTTTATGGTTTTGCAGCGACATCTTGTGGTTAAAATGATGAATAGACGTGGATAAAGCTGAGTAAAAGGTGTGGTTGAAATGTCTTTACGATCTTGTTACTGCTGGGTCCAAAACTAAAAATTAACTTTGTCTGTCAATTGTGTTACTTGTCCACTTTAAACTCAGCCATGAACTGAGAAATCAAATTTTCCTTGAGGTTTTGACATATCATGTCATCTCATCGTGTTATAAGAATATCCTGAATGTTTCGTAATTGAAAATGTCCTTGTTAGTCCAAAATCAGATTTTATTGTCACCAGGCCCAGCGAACGACTCATCCTGGACTGTGCCTCTTTATAAAGTAGTAAATGACCGTCTCTGCGGAAAAAGATAAACTTAGTGTTAGTGTTAGTGGGATGAAAAGGAGAGAAGAGCAATGTCTTTTGGACCTTGAAACGTTTGGTGTCCAGTAAAGTCCATTATATGGAGAAAAATCCTGGAATGTTTTCATCAAAAGTCTTAATTTCTTTTCGACGAAAGAAAGAAACTTGGATGACATGGGGGTGAGTAAATTATCAGCAAAAGTTTTTTTTTTTTTTTAAGTGAACTACTCCTTTAAAGATTCCAAACTGTTGCATGGTAGTGTGTGAATATATATGTAATTAATTATTGCATATTATTATACATAGCCTAAATAAATATTTACAAAGGGCAATGTGTGAGTAGGATTTTGTGTCAGATGCAACAAACATCTGTCTAGTCCATTAGCCTTTTCAATTCAGGCTGTTTTGAGTGGCATATATACCTAATAGATTATTGTCACCACACCAACCCCAAAACCCCCACACTTTACCTGCAGTAAAGCACTGTGCTATTGCTGAGCAGAATGCAACACCGGCACACATCCCTCAGCCCAAGCATCAATAGCACAAGGCTGAGGTTCTGAGTCCTCTTGCCAAAAGGGTTCATGTTCTGGATCGTCCCCCTCATCTCTCATCAGGAAAAGACATTCTATCGTCTCAACCAGGTTATTTTGGGCCCACCAAACCGAGAAGGGTATCAACTGGAGGGTAGGAAGTTTGTATATTAGATAAATTAATGCATCACACAACTTTTCCATTGCAAGTAAGCTAATCATATACAGTAAGCATACACACTTTAATCAGGGTGACATATTGAACTTTATGCGTCTTTAAAATGGCATGCACAGTTTAAAGGTCCTAGATGTAAGTTTCAAAACTCGGCTTTCAAAACTGTTTTATGGAATTATGTTTATTGAAAGATATGTTTTTCACCAGCTGAACAATTAGTAGGTTGTTAAATAACACTATAATCCATTGAACACACTGTAGTTTAATTCTTTACAGCATCGAAATCATTATTTTTTTATAAAACATTTTAAAAACAGTAACAGTTTTTGTAACACAAGTCAATCCAAAACAAAATCCAAATCAGTAAATAAAAGTATAGAGTATATAAGAATATATAAGACTCAAAAAATAATAAAATAATAATATGATGCTTACCTGGTTTATTATAGTAATAATAAAAATGTAATAATAAAAACTTTAACTGATTTTATTGTATCTTGCGAAGACAAAATTAGTCTTTTATTTGGTTTAACTTGATGCACTAAAATAAAACTAAATGGAAACTAGTCTATGGACATATTACATGCAATTAAAAAAAATAATAAAAAAACTATTTAAAATATTAATAAAAACTGTGATAATATATCATTGATACTAAAACAGAAATACTTGACTGAATTATCACATATTTTACACTCTATACGTTGTGTTTAACATGCATAACCTATCCTAAAACAGCCAAAACTATAGCATACAAGTATATGAAATTAATGTTTCCAAAGCAGATCCTATAAAAAAAATGAACTAGGAAGGTTGTGCACTTTACATAATATATGTATATATAGTTTACTTGTAATAATTGTGTTTTTTTTACTTTAAATGTTTTTTTTTTCTATTAAGGTCTATGTAATTGTGTCTCAACTTAACTGTACAAAATCCTAATGTGTTGTCTAAACACAAACCATTTATGTTAAGTAAAAAAATAAGTACATCAAGAGGGTGGCAGTATAGTGCGAGACAACTGCCATTTTGCCCGAACTTAATTTTATTTGTGTTCACTCTGCTTAAATATATGTACAACTTCAGTTTACTTAAACCGTTTGTGTTGGATTACATGATTGATTTGTGTTGCATTAACTGAAGCTTTTAGTTCCCAGCATGCTTTGCATATGGTTGAATTAAGAGAGAATAAATGTTAAAATTAAGTTATATTTTATGTTGTTTTTTTTTTTTTTTTGAGAAATTTAGAAAAGGGGAAGACTTGATAGTGTGCAATAGTGTTTAATGTTACATTACATTGGAATTATCTGAACCATTTAAATTACAGTGGGTTACCATTGTGGAGAAGAGTGGAGCATTGTGTTTGCCTGTCGACTGATTTCATTATTTTTATTGGATGAAGGAGCATGTAAATCTTAGAATTCAAGATGCTTTTGATTAAATGTCACTGAATCAAATGAAATATAAATGGATGAATGAATATAATAAAATGCCTTTGAAACATGTCAGGAAGCCATTAAAAATTTGCATTGAGACTACTTAAAATGGGTAATTTAAAATTACTTAATTCCATTATGTTGAAGTTACATGAACAAATTATGTTTGCTTAACGTAATCCAGTTATGTGAAACCTGTTGACAAAAAAGAATTAATAAAAGCCAATATAATTTATGCCATTAAGTAACTTTCAGCTTACCTGTCTTTTTAAATACACCTGATAACATCGGTCCATCAGTCTGTCCATTAGTTCCGCTATGATGTCCACCACCACCTCCTCCCCCTCCTCCTTGTTGAGCATGCTGGTCCAGGTGGACTCGGTTAGGAGTCCCGGCACAATGTCCACGGCTTCGACGGGCTGGACCGAGTGTGGTGGTGGAGGAGCAGCATTAACTGAGCCAGAATCGATGCGGCTTTTATCGGCCCGAGATTTGGCGGCAGAGCGACGCATGGTCTTCACTTCTCTGGCAAAAATAAACGAATAATAACTGGGGACAGAAGGAGAACAACAGGACACCAAAAATGTCACAATGGTTGTCACGATCACCAGCTGGAGTGCCCTTAAGAGCCACCAGGGGGCTCTCCATCACAGACTATTGTCATTCCCTCACAAACTAACTACATTTCCCAGAACTCATCGCCTGGACTCATCATGCCTGATTGCTGACTGTGGTTACTCATTATTACCTTGTTAAGCACAGCCTATATAAACCCTGTTCATTCAGCCATTCTTTGCAAAGTAATGTATATGTCTATACTGCATTTCTAAACGCGCCATTGATTATCTGTTACCTGGTTTTGACCCCTGTGTTCCTGCCCTATTGCCTTTGTTTTGACCTTTGCCTGTTTTTGGTCTTTGATTGAGTACCTATATTAGTATATTTAGTATATTCAATACATTTGTTTAAATTAAATGCAATTAGTTGAACTTGCTTTTTGACTTAAGTGAATTTCATTGTCTTTAAAGTTAAAAGGTTAACCTTTAAGGTTAAAGTGTACTCTCACATGACTCATCTACTGAATAAAATATAGGCAACTTTAACTTATACCATGGTCTGTCTGAATACTTGATTCTAATTGGCTGGAAGGTGTGTGTTAAAACCTGGTCAAAACTGCTTTTGGGTTATTTGCCTCTATGGCGTGAATATTTTTTTTTTTTTTTTTTTTTATGCACATGTGTGACTGTTAGATTGATCAGTGAATGCACACCTCCCTTATAATTTCTATTTAAATTTAAATGCCATGTTTTTAATGTGTAATTACACATTTGTAATAATTAAGTTGCAATTTAGGCTATTTAATATCAAATAAACACATACAGTTAAAATTATAATTAAGAAATGTACATGTGCTTCAGTATGACTATGTTAGTCAACAACATCAAAATGATTTTGCATGTAAAGTTGGGCATGCTTGAATGAAAAACAGTGCACTTTTTAAAAGTGTATTTAAGATAAGAAACAGTATTGAAAGTGTACTCTGCACATGCAATAAGCAGCACACTTCTTTTTCAACAAGGGACACATCTAAAGTTATACAAATGAATGAATGACGAACATTTTTCAAACATTTTCACCACTAACCACTCGACACACAATAAAGAAGACGTACCAAGAATCATTTAAAAAACCTTAGCAGCTACCTGTTTATCTCGTGTAGATCCTGGTTGCCAAGCAGCCAGGCCAGAGCATAGATGTCGACCAAAAAAAAAAGGCTAGATATATCGCCCACGCTGCAATGGAAGTCGACGTCTGCACCTGGCGGCCATCTTGTCACAGGCAGCTCGCTCACTCGTAACATGTTTTAATGGTGCATGTACTTTTTAAATAACCATAACTTGCTCGATTTTCTACCGATTTTCATACGCTTTGGTTTGTTATAAACGTCAGAGATGCAGAGATGACACTGCATACTTATGAATAATAAGTGTATAAATAAATAATCATCCAGAATGATAGCCACGTAAATAACGTTTGGAAGAAACCAACCCGTTTGTAAATCCGTCAAGATTTCAACAAAATATAGTATTTGTGTTCATGCTGATCACTCATCTTACACAGTCTCTGATCTTACATCAGCTTGCCTGTGACAAGATGGCCGCCGGTGATGACGATAGAAACTCCGCCGTAAAACATCTAGCCATTATTGTGGATATCTATGGGCCAGAGCCTCTGACGACACCGGAAACGACGACGAGATGCTGCAGCCATATGTCTCAGCAATTTCAGAACAACAGGGCTAGGCCAGCGGTCTCCGGGCAGAGTTTTACAACCGAGCTAATATTACAGACATATGGAGGGGTGCACGGTAAGTCAGTTTTTTGTGTAATGTTTTATTTGTTTCGATATTATCGCTTAACACTAGCAGTTTTGGTGCACGCTCGGCTTCCGCTTGAAAATGCGGTCTGGTGTCTGCAGTGCCATGTTGACGTGAACGCGACCAGTGGAAAAGTACGGAAGTAAATCCTTCTCGGTTAACTTACATTTTACTTGTATCGTTACAAACTCGCTGCCGCAATTCCTGAAGTAAAATTTATTCTTTAAAGCGTCTTGACTGCGAGTTACGTTCTGCACGGACGGACTCTCTCTCTCTCTCTCTCTCTCTCTCTCTCTCTCTCTCTCTCTCTCTATGTGTGTGTGTGTGTGTGTGTGTGTGTGTGTGTGTGTGAGTGTGTGAAGTTCTGCAAATACAAAAAGTAAATAAATAAAACGTGAACTTTGAATCTTCTTTTCCATGACGCGTCATCAACCCGGAAGTCGGTCATTTTGGAGGCACTCCGCATCACAACAAAGCACAGGCACTGAAGTAACGTTATATCCAGAACGTCGGCAAGGAAAATGGTTAATTATTGCCGTGTTTCGGGTTGTACCAATAGGACAGACCGAGAAAAACATTTGAACTATTATCGACTTCCAAAAGTTATTAAAAACCAGGGAGAGGAATGCCAGAAGTTATCAGAGGAAAGGAGGCGCTTGTGGTTGGCAAAGCTCAACCAAGATCTACGAGGGAAAAATCTGGACAACATCCGGATTTGTTCGGCACATTTCTTATCAGGTATTGTGAAATTTTGATTGCAGCAATTTTCTGGTGTAAAGATAATAATAGTTTTAATAGTAAAATTAGGGTGACCAAACGTCCTGTCGTCATGTCCTGTTGTCCTGTCCTGGTTTTGTTTGTTTGTTTGTTTTATTACATTATTCCTATCCTTATTTCATGCATTATTTTTTAAACCTATCATAATAAAACATGCTGAGTAACCTTAGAGACATAGCCAAATGTGTTGAAATTAATAAGCCATCTTTGAGTAAACTGAGTATCATTTGAGAATCTCATTTCCGGGCTGAGTGTCCTGGTTTTCGGATCAAAATATGGCCCCCCTAAGTAAAAACAATTATTTATTTTATTGTTTTTACTGTGTGATTATTTACTGTAAAGCACTTTGGTAGGACACTGGCTATTTTAAATTTGCTATAGAAATAAAGCTGACATTGACATAATAAAATTCATAGCTAAAATGTGCTGTATTTCTCATTATATTCCAGGTAAAAAGTCTGACCTTTACAAAAAGGATGACCCAGATTGGGTGCCATCTGTTGGAATGACAGGTCAGCAAGGAGGTCCACTTCAGTCAACCAAAGAAACACTACAAGCGGCACGCTACAAGCGTCGCATAAATCGAACCCAGAAGAGACTGAAGGTTGAAGCTCCTGCTGCTGCTGTTAAGACTGAGGATGACCCCACCACAAGTGATTATGTCAGCGATAATTTTTGCTGCACAGGAACTCAAACTGAATTGACTGGTGATGTCATTGAGGCTATGACCGCTGAACTTCAAAGTCGTAGAATTGAAAACATTCAGTTTAGCTATAATGTTGCAAATGTGTCCACTTCCTTTGACCAAAGTGCCTTTGTTTATAAGGATGAAAAGGTTCCATTTTTCACAGGCCTACCCACATTCAGGGATGCAAACAGTGCGCTTTTAGGTGCCTCCCGCTTTTTTCACGTTAGTTTGGGTGACGTATGTGAATCGTGCAGATCCGAAGAGTTTTTTTCAAGGGTTTCGCCGACAGTAAAACTGGAATGCCTCCACCAAACAAGTAAATAGGAAATAAGCAAATCAGACCTCTGCGCGCCGAAACAGCAGTATGCGCGCAAGCGTGAACTACTAGTGTTTCTTCTGGTTGCGTCTCTGACGCGTTGCTTGCGAGCTACCAGTAGCTCGTGGCCTGATGGCCGAGGTAGCTCGTCAAGGGGCCGTACACATATCGTGTCTTCTGCTCTCTCAAGTTCGTTATTTCAAATGTAGGCACGGGGCAAGCGCTCTCATAATTGAAGCGACGCGCTGATTTTTTTCAGGCTCAGCGTGTTGAAAACAAATCAACTTTTCAGAATGCCAGAAGCACACCGCTGTTCATGAGACAAGAACCAACCAATCAGCTTCACCCTTTCCTTAACAACACTGAAAGCTCAGTCAACATGAAGGATGGAGGTGCACCTACGGGTGTTTTTCTCTTCTCCGTAAATAAATCTTGTAGCAGAGCTACAGCAAGTGTTTTTTTGGTGGTTGAAATCTTATTAGCTACTAGGCTAAAACTTTGTCGTCGTGGAGAGTGGAGTGCATGGTTGCATTGCAACGACAGAAGCCACGGTAAAATCAGACCGAATTTTACTATTAATGATAGGCTAACAGATAAGCTAACAGTATAAATGTCAAAGTAATTTATCTTTTTTTGGCTCATTCTTTTTATAAAAAATGATTTAATGGCTGAAATATCTGAGGTTTATCTTTTTGTAAAATCTTTTTTTTTTTTGTCAACTTTATTTGAATTTCTTTTTACTATATGTGCCTATAGAGGTGGGCCGGGGATGGCAGGGTTTGGTGGCAATGTAAATATCTGGATATTTGCCACGGTGCGAGGGCTTTGATTACCGCTCTCTTTTTTGACCATACATGTGTTTGCATCCATGTACATACCAGATACTGTTAGTTCTCTTCACGTTCCTCAGTCCCTAACTCCTTGTGAGGAAGTCACTTGATAAGTTTAAGTTCATGCATTTAGGCTTAACGTTTCCACAACCTTCCTGTCATATGCATTTAACGTGTCAATAGCGACTGCTTAAAGGATTGTCATTGATGTCATGTTTATTCGCATGAAGCCATCAAATGGCCAGAAAGAGATCAATTGCAAAAAAAAAAAAAAAAAGCCAATGCAAATCAGAAAACATTTTGGGAAAAAATGTGCTGTTATTGACTCTTTTGGGGTTTTCATTTTTCATAGAATGTCAATCTAATTTTATAGCCAGAGCAGAAACGTCAGGACTCATGTTGGCTGTGTGATTGGTTGTGTATGCCAGAAATATACTATTTTGGGGGGAATATTGGCAATTGTTTTCTTGATGTGCAAAGATAGTGATGGGTATTGTACCATAGATAATATTGGACTTGTCTGTTGTGCTATGGTGAACTTTTGTCCATCAGTAGTTGATTTTGACTTTGCCAATAAAAATATAAATGAATCCATGTCTGGACTTGTCTATATAGCCTAAAATTATCAATAAATGATTGTTAATTACGGTCATTAAATCATTGTTATTGTTTTGTTGTGGACGACACACATCATATCATCAGAACACAGATTTATTAAAGGTGCAATGTGTAAAAAAGATGAGTATCTATTAACAGAAATGCAATATGACATCCATAACTATGTTTTCAGTGGTGTATAAAGAACTTACTTAATTAACCGTAATGTTTTTATTACCTTAGAATGAGACATTAATAGCTCCATAACCGCGGGAATCCCCTTCTATGAAGGTCGCCATGTTGTGACGTCATATTCCTACCGTAGCCGAACGCGAACAAACAGCGCATCAGAACGCGTTTCATCACTACCTTGAAAGAGAAGTAGCGGAAAGCTGGAAGCTAGCCTTACACTCCGTGAGTAGTGACTTTTCCCGATCACGAAGAGTTTTCAAAATCAGAGAAAAAAGCCTATTGTGTGTAGTAAATAGTATCTATGGGATGCGGAGATGACATGATTGTAACAGCGCGCGCACTTCCGACCTTTGGACTCATGCGATGCGGACGCGTCCCAGCTCAGCCACAGCAACAGCTCATATTAGCCAGCTAAACTATTACTACCCTGTTAGAAAACATATATAGCTGCTCTCTCGCTGTATTATGGGTTTGCTACAGTATGTGTGGAGAAATGTGCTGCTGGTTACGTTTGTGAGACAATCAGCTGATTACTATCATTATATTAAATTATATATTAAAACCCTTGATCCTCACCTGACTATGGCTTTGTAAACAGTATCCATGATGTGGTTTATAATGGACTGTGGTACAGAAACAGTGACAATGTTACACACTCTTGGCTTACTCTGGCTATTCTCTGCTGTCTCAGCCGACGAGATGTTTGTCCCGTTTTAGCAACCGTAGCTTCTTCGAAAGGGAGGGGTGAGCAGTGGGCTGAGCCCTTAGTGCAAACCTGGTGCAAACTCGCAACCGAACCACTAGATGTCGCTAAAAATCACACATTGCTCCTTTAAAGGGAAAAAAAAAACACTTATCAGAACACTTATAAACTATACGCTACTATATACATTATAATACAGTGTCTGCAGACCCGACAAAAACGTCTTCAGGATAAGAGTCCAACTTTAATTGAAAGTTTAGCATATTGTCTCATATGTGCAGGAGGGCCAGCCTATCATATTTTATCTGGCCAAAGACATCCACACGAAAACATAACACTAACAAACATATCGACAGACAGAGCAGCACTATGTCGCCATACGACGGCGCCATCTTTTTAGACAAGAAACACAAGACAAATGAAACTTTTTAGACAAAAGACAAAAAAAAAAACATATATATAAGACTCTAAGAATAACAAAATAGTTTCTCACCACTTATTTAAAAAAAATAGTAATAATTATAACGGGTAGGCTAGGCTTATCTGCATCACTGATTGGTAGGCATGAGCTTGAGCCTACTCTTTGTTCATTCTAATAGTGTGGTGGTTGTTTTGTTTGTTTTTTTTTGTTGTTTTTTGTGGTGCAGATTGGACATGTGCATATATATGATAGAATAAAGTAATAATTCTATAGCAATAACATCATCATAAGGTTAAGGTTAGGTTGATTAAAGACGTTATTGCATTACTTTGGCCTTCACAACACAACGGTTGCTGATAATTTGGTACTGCACCTCCCTCACCCATCCACACACCATCTGGTTATAAGCCTCCAAACCTTTGTAGGCTTTAAGGTCTTTTGCTGTGTATGGGCTAGGTGAGAAAACTAGGTAGTTGACTATATTGGGATATGCAACTCCAAGAAGAATCACTGGGTCGTCATGGATCCAACAAGGAGGAGCTAACTCCTAGGGATCTGCACCGCCAATAAATCGTAATTTCTCGAAATATCGTGCTTTTCTTGTGGCCCAAGTCCTTCCCTATATGCCTTTGTATCTTGGATGCGTTTTGATGAGCTTTTCTGTTGTTTAGACATGGCTACATTCACTTAAAGTGTTCAAAGTGCACAATACTCCATTGTACTCCATTCAGTTGTTTATATCGAGTGCCTCCATAATGGCCGCGCATCCAGGTTAACGCTCAAAACGTGACGTCAGTGAAAACCTTCTATAGGCCTAACGTTACCTATGTCCGGTGTAACAGACCTTTTTTAAAGAGTCAGTTCACCCAAAAAAATTACGTTATGTCATGATTTACTCAACCTCATTCCATTCCAAACCTATTTGTTCTGAGAAAATCTGAGAGTTTTTTTTTTTTGTCCCTCCATTCAAAAGTCCATTCCTCCAAAAATTTCATATAGAGATTGTAAAAGTCGCTTTTACAATGTCTTTTTTGTGTGTCAAAATTTTGGTTACAATCGTTTCAATGATGGAACAGAAAAAATATGCATTTGCATTTCGAAAATTAATGAAAGTCTAATGGGTTTGCTACGTCAATTGCTAAGTAAATAGACAAAATTAAAAATTTTGGGTGGACAATCCATTTATTTTGCAATCTGTGTAGTGTCTGGTTAAATAAATATGTAGTCTTCTTAACTGTGTTTTTTTTTTAATTCCTTTGCAGAGACATATTTCAATTCAACAAGGTCATACATTCCCTCAGTTGGAGAGATGCACAAAATGCTGCAACCGTTTTCATTGTCCCTTTTGTATGGTCAGTGTATTTAAGCCCTGCAGACTGGACAAGCTCAAATTACATCTGAAAATCCACTCTAAAAAAGCAGTTGTCCATGGAGGTATATTGCGTATAGTGTACATATATCGTATATTGTGTAGTAGTATGTGTTGCATGTGTACACAGATGAGATAAAACATTATGACTACCTGCCTAATATGCTGTTTGTCCTCCATGTGGTGCTAAACACAGTGCCAACCCATCAAGGCATGGACTCTACAAAATCACTGAAGGTGTCCTGTCCTGTACTATCCAAAGCATAATTAGCAGATCATTCAAGTCCTGTATGTTGCATGGATCAAACAGATGCTTGATTGGATTGTTATCTGGAGAATTTGGAGGTCAGGTCAACACCTTGAACTCTTCATCACGTTCCTCAAACCATTCCTGAACAGTGTGTCAGGGTGTATTATCCTTCTGAAACAGGCCACTTCCACCAGGGAACACCTGTGCCACGAAGGGCTGTACCTGGTCTGCAACAATGTTTAACTAAGTGGCACTTATGATTGGCCGGACCCAGGGTTGTCCAGAACCTCACACTCCCTCCACCGGCTTGTCATCATCCCACAGTACATCGTGGTGCTATCATTTCCCCAGTTAAACTGTGCACACGACTGTCCACGAGATATAAAAGAAAACAAGACTCATCATACAAAGCATCATTCTTCCACTGCTCCAAGGTCCAGATCCAACACTCGCATGCCCATTGTAGGTGCTTTCAATGGTCAACATAGGCATCTGATTGGTCTCAGCTCTATCTATACACAGCAGAGTATGAGTTACTGTGTGTTGAGACACATTCCACCTAAAGCATTGTTAAAATTGTGTGTGACTTGTGTCTCAGGAGACCTTCTGTTGGCTTGGACCAGACGGGATAGCATTCGTTGCCATCGTTCATCGATGGGCCTTGGGCACCCAACACCCTGTTGCCGGTTTGTGGTTTGTCCCTCCTCAGACCCCTATTGGGAAATTCTCACCACTGCTGAGTGGGATCAACCCACAAGCCTTGCCATTTCAGAGATACTCTGACCCATCACCTTGCTATAACAATTTGGCACTTGTCAAAGTCAACTGCATCCAACACATTGATTATTAGAACTGATTGTTTGCTTACTATCTAATCTCCCCAGATCTTAGTAAGTGGCCTTTTTAGGAGATGATCACATACAATACGCCTGTGACTGGTCATAATGTTTTGGCTCATCAGTGTATACATGTAGCATAAATATTTGTAACTCAATATTTTCCTAATATACATATATCTTCTTTTTTAGGCTTCAATTTTCACAGGTGCGGACTGGGCTGCAGACCAACCCTACATTTCCACTGTATATACTGTCCAACAACAATTATAAGGAAATCTGATTTTGAAAACCATTTAATAGTCTGTAAACAGAAGCTAGAAAAATCAGCCAGAAAAATGATGTCAAGCACCAGTACGGCAGTGACCGCTCCTTCAATCATAAACACACCGTCAATCATCAATACAACAGGGGCCGTTCCTGCATTCATGCACACTTACACACTGCCAACCACCAGTACAGACGTTACTGATTTGGGGATCAAATATGGACCGTTAACCACCAGTACAGACGTGGCCGCTTTAGGGATCAAAGATGCACCCTCAACCCCCACTGTAGACATGACTGCTTTGAGGATGAAAGATGGATCATCACCCACCAGTACAGGCAAAATTCGTGTGCGGCCTGTTATTAAAAAGAAATGCCCAGTGTGTAGTATCCTCGTCAATAAAACCAATCTACAAAAACATATAGAACGGAAACACTCGGATCAGTCAGAATTGGACATTGGTGACACATTCCAGCTTACAAGCGAGTGTATAGACGAAACAAATGGGATATTTACAGTTCTTAAAATTCTAAAAGGCCACAGCGTCCCGCTTCACGTACAATACAAGACAATGGGGGAAAACCACAGAATTCTCTGCGAATCGAACGAGTGCCAGGTTAACATAGATATCGCGCAGAGGAGTGGGATCACATCATACCAGTGTGTGCATATCAGTGCAGCGAGCTTTTGCAAGTCTTTGGCTGAACCGGTCTCGCTCGAGGAAGAGGTTTTAACGGCGATAGTGAGAGGAAAATTGTTCAGCGAGAAAAAGAAGAAAGAGTGCCTTGCTCTGCAACAGCTCGCCAATAGTAGCAGCGTACCACTTTCCGTTCACACCTCGATCGGCGCCTCAAAAACAAAAATGTTTATTTCGGTTTTTGAGCCCAGTGTGTCCTCGTATAGTCGTTTGGGCCGTGTCATGGTTGTTTATAACACTCAATTTAACACGTGGCACTGTCCTTGTACCAAAGTGCGACGCTCATGTCTACACAAGTATGTTGCCAAATGGCACCTTTTTCAAACGCACCGTGAGCTATTGAGTACTAATGGATCACCACACAACACGCCACATTCAGAAGACGAAGGCATCACAGACGACATTCATGTGTATCCCCCGAAGGGTCTGGGGCTGGAGTATATGGTGAATTACATTCTTCAGATCAAAAAGATTCCTGCTGTTCTTCCAGAAGATATGCACATTCCATCGGCACGCAAGGATTACCCACGAAATCTTTGTCCGAATGAAACTTTATGTCAGGGATGTCCAGGCGAAGTCCCTCTCAGTGATCCTATGCTAATTACACAGAACGCCAAAATACTGACCAATTGGTGCATTATTGAAGGTATGATATGTTGCCCTTATGCTTGTGCTCTATTCAGGTACATTGTCCTGTAATGTAATATTTGTTTTAATTGCTAGATGTTGCCACCTTCTGTAAGCAGTGCCCGCATTGCGGGATGTTTTATCGCTACCAAGAGTGGAAAGACGGCCTCCATAACTTCAATGATAACATCATCCTTGACATACCTTTGTGCTTAACCTTCAGGAACCTTCTACAGGTACTGTTTTTCTACAGACTCAGTGATATGTTTTTTTTTTGGTTGTTTTTTGTCTTATCTATTAATTTATTCAAAAATATTAGGGATGCACCGATACCGGTATCTGGTATCGGCCTCGATACCACATTTTCTAAAGTACTCGTACTCGTTAAAAGTCCCCCGATACCGGGGACCGATACCATGTTCTGAGAAATGGGTTAATCACAGCCGCCGAGTGCCCACCCCCAGGCTCCGGCTGCAGCTCAGAGCGGGGAGATGGGGAGACATGTCAGCCGTGTGGAACAGTGATCCGCGGGTCAATGTATAAACAACCCGCACACTACCAACGTTTTCAACTACCCGCCCGCTACTCGGGCCGCAAAAAAAGTAAGAAAATTTTGTACCCGACCCTCTTCCTGACTGTATTTTTTAAAAGTAGTACATGCTCATCGTAGCGTCATTGGGCCATAAACGTGTAACAACACAGCATCGCAAGAAGACGTAGCCTACATATAACAAAGGCAGCACTTTGGTCATCATCTTTCATTATTTCGGTAAATGTCTCCCACACTTACTCTTTCTATTTGTGTATTTGCGGAGCTTCCACTCCCCAGTCTTTACCTTTTCTCTTGCCGCCTCCATCTCTCTGCAGACTAGTGATCATAGACATGGCCGGTTCGTGAACGAATCGGTTCTTTTTAATGAACCGGTCGAACCAGTACGCTAAATCGAACTGAATCATTCGCAACAGTTCACGTCTTGCGTCAGTGCTGATCCACAAGTTACTAAAGTTACTCACTTTCAGACATGCCTGACAGTCCCTCCGAGTTGAAATAAACCAATATCCCGAATTATATCTTACTCCAGTAACTCTAACAGTTCACTGAACTGAGACATGTTGTTGCCACAGCTGAGAGAAGTGATGAGCACGAGCAGCTGATACTGCGCATCCGCGTAGTAACGAACGCACAGGTACAGCGGTTCTCGGATCACACCAGTACAGAACTGAGAACTGTTTAGACTGAGCTTGTGTGTCATTTTCGTGCCAGTTATTCAGCCAATAAATAAATTCGGCCTATATATTTCATAGAAAATTGTATCTAGTACTATATAAATACAAAGGTTTAATCGGCATCTTTTTCCAAAAGACCTGACCGACCGCGACCCGAATATCATTAAAAATATTTTTGGATGACCCGTAACTGCGGGTAACCGGCGCAGGCACCTGCTCATTTTGGATCAACCCGTGCATGTGGAACAATTTCAAAGTGAATGGCTTTGGGTTAGGAGAATAAGTTTACTTGTAGTCGCCAAGTTACTTATAGTCAGTTGAATGTCTGTTGGGGGACCAAATAAATAAAGTGTTATCGGATATTAAGCTGATCGTACTAATACTCTAGTCTACTAATACTCTAATGACAGTTAGTTGACATGTAATTGAAAAGTTACTTATAGTTAGTAAAGTGGACTATCGAAATAAAGTGTTACCCAAGTAATTTAATCAAGGACCTAAAAGTAAAAACCCATATATAAAAATATTTAAATCATGGTTTTTTTTATTTTTTTTTATTAAGTACTCGGTATCGGTATCGGCGAGTACTGAAGTGCAAGTACTCGTACTCATTTTCCAAAAAAGTGGTATCGGTGCATCCCTAAAAAATATAGTCATAAATGTCTTGGTGGAACAATTGTTCTTCTATCATAGAAGGAAATTCTTAAAAATGAATCATTATTAAAGGGTTAGTTCACCCAAAAATGTCATTAATTACTCACCCCCATGCTGTACCAACCCCGTAAGATTAAATTTGAGAGCTGGATCACTCCTCCATAGACTTCCTAAGGGACTAGCACGTAATACGGTGGCGGTAATACTCCTAAGCGGCGAGCAGCCGGTAACAAGAAGTAGTCGAAGAAGAACGTCCTCGTCTCAGTTCTCGCGCATGCGTTCTGGAAATCTCTTAAATTCTCGTCTCAAGGCCCATAAGGAAGTAATGGAATAGTCGAATAAAGTCGTTATTTATGTTTTTTTTTCGCACAAAAAGTTTTCTCGTCGCTTAATAAACTTATAATTGAGCCGCTGTAGGCACATGGAATATTTAAACATTTTCTTTAATGACTTTATGGACCGTCAAGTGCTAGTCCCTTAGGAAGTTTATGTAGGACTGATCCAGCTCTCAGATTTAATCAAAAATATCTTCATTTGGTCTTCCAGGGTTGGTACAGCATGGGGGTGAGTAATTAATGACTTAGTGTTCATTTTTCGGTGAACTAACCCTTTAAGTAGTTTGGCATAATATTTCATTATAATTTTTTAAAAATAGTATATAAAAACTGGTTGATTTTTGAACCTTTTTTCCATCCAATTTAAAGTCATATGGATAATATATGAGTAGAAAAAGGCAACTTAAAGTTATGGTACACCTAAAAATTCACCTATTCTGTCATTAATTACTCCCATCATGTTGTTCCACACCCGTATGAGTTTTGTTCATCTTCGCAAAACGAATGAAGATCTTTTTGATGAAATTTGAGAAATTTCTGTACTCTCCATAGTCAGCAACGCATCTGACACTTTAAATGTCATAATGTCAAAAATGTCACAAAGTGATCATAAAACGAATCCATATGAATTGAGCGGTTTAGTCCAAATTTAGTCCAAATGATCCTTTTATATGACGAACAGATTTAATTTAGTATCTACTATGAACAATACCTTTAAGTGTACTTGAAGTCAAGTCAAGTCACCTTCATTTATAAAGTGCTTTTAACAGAATGGATTGTTTCAAGGCAACTTTACAGTTATAATAGAAAGTAAATAGTAAAGTTAGTTTTGAATGATTCACTTCTGTTGCGAAGTTCCCTGATAAATATTTCAAAGAATTCTTTAAATCATTATGATTATTCTTTTGTCATGCTTTAAAGAAGTACACATATTTTGTTGTGTTGACTATCATACAGCAGTACCTAATTATAATTTAACTGCAGAGTGTCATTTAATATTACACGTCATCAATATATAGATAATATATTTTAATAGCAAATGTATTTAACTATATTTCAAGACAGATACAGTTGCATTTAATATAATTTTAACTATAATACATTTACATTTAATTGTAATGCAAGTATCTGAAAAATACATTCATTATTTTCGTTTTAAGAACTATACAAAAGTATGCTAAAGTGCACTTCTTTTTCACAAGGGATACAAAGAGTATGCCACTTAGATGAATGTGTTTAAAGGAGTAGTTCTCTTTAAAAAAAAATAAAAATTGCTGATAATTTACTCACCCCCATGTCATCCAAGATATCCATGTTATTCTTTCTTCAGTCGAAAAGAAATTAAGATTTTTGCAAACCGCAAACAGTTCAAAGGGCTTTAAACAATCACAGAACAGAGCAAGGCGAGCATTTGTGCTTATAAAACTTGAACTTTTTTTTTTAAATGGCCGATCGTTTCGCTTGATAAGACCCTTATTCATCATCTGGAGTCGTTTAAAGCCCTTTGAACAGTTTGCAGTTTGCACTGAAACTGTCTTTTGCACCTTGAACCGTTTGGTCCCCAGTAAAGTGCATTATATGGAGAAAAATCCTGGAATGTTTTCCTCAAAAACCTTAGTTTCTTTTCGACTGAAGAAAGAAAGACATGGACATCTTGGATGACATGTGGGTGAGTAAATTATCAGCAAAAGTTTTTTAAAAGTGAACTACTCCTTCAAGTAGTTTATTTATAACATTCAAATGTTGAAAGAGTTTGAAACTTTCTTCTTTTTTGTTGTACTTTTTCTTAGGTTCATACTTCAGTGAGCAGAGCAGTTGAATATTTACAGCTCATGACAGGTGTGGAGTTTCCACCTCCAGACACAATTCTGCATGCATATTTACAGTTTGAAGCCCTCACAGATCATGAATACAAGTATTCATGCCCCTCCTGTGGCGATCATCCCCCGGTGGTGATCTTGGGTGTTCACAAACCGAGCACTTCTCACTTATCAGGTAGTAAAATGATAATGTTCTTCATCTTTGATACTTTTTTTGGACATGTGGTTTTTGTCATTGTGAAATACTCCTGTTATGCTTTCAGAAAATGACATTAAAGAACCACCTGAGAATTTTAAAGGGGAGGTCAATCTGGAAAAGTTCTGGGAGGCACTATCCAAAGAGATCATCTGTCAAGGACTTGTTGAAAGTACATACTCGTACATACTCATACAGTGCTTATTACACTATATTGTGAACTATTGAAAAGAATGCATCTTAGGATTTATTTTTCCCCCCCTGTTGTTTTAGATGGTGGACACAATCCATTTGTAGTTCCAACAAATTATCACTTTTGGGCTCCTTGGATAGGCAAGAACACACGGCAGTCGGACACTGTGCTGAACACAGAGTTTGAGAAAGTTCGTGCTTCAAAGTCTGCGTCAGAGGTTTTAGAAATGGCAGTTACAGAGGATAGTCTCAGTGAAGAACTTTTCAAACAGAAGGTTTGCTTTACGAGTGGAACAACACTTTTAGTGATTTTTTAATTAATAAATACAAATGAACATTTTTTAAATAATATTCTTTTTGATAGGATGATGTTGTTAGAGGTTTATGCAACGAATGTGGTGTGGACTCCACTGGATCTCGCAGTGATCTCCTTCTTAGATTGGCCGGTGAAATGAAATCCAGGAAAACATGTGAAAAAATCTATTCGAAAATCTGGAGTTGCTCTGGTGAGATTAGTGTTTACTCTACTGTTTTAATTGCATTCCAGTAAATTTATGTTATTGTGGTATTATATGGCTGATGAGCCCGTTCTCATCCCAAAGCGCCATATAAGACGCTTTTGCAAAAGCGTAAATATCCAACGCACATGGCACCCTTTAACGTGAAATGAGATGTCTAACCCTTACCCTACACCATACCTAAACGTAACCATTAACCGAAGCGTCTCATTAGACGTTAAAGGGTGCCATGTGCGTTGGATATTTACGCTTTTGCAAAAATATTTACGCTTTGGGATGAGAACGCGTTGGGCTGATATATGAAAATGAAAATATATATATATATATATAAACTGCCTCTAATATTTTTTTTTAAAATTCAACAGGAAATTAAATCATAGAGAGGTTCCCTGCAGACCCCAATTTGAACTAAAATAATATAATAATATAATATATATAATATAATGTAATAATATTTTAAAGATAAAGCAAAGTTGGTTTTAAAAAATACTTCCCCATAAAATATTTATGAATTAATAATTAAAATAATAAAAATGAATTATTAATCTTAATTTAAAAATAATTAATAAAAAATAATAATTAAAAATGAATCACATTTGTAAAAATACATTTTACCTTGAAAAATATACACTACTGTTTAAAGATCATAAATGCAACAAAATACGGTAATATTGTGAAATAATATCGCATTTTTTAAGAACTGTTTTCTATTTCAATACATTTTTAAAATGTAATTGATTACTGTGATCAAAGCTGTATTTTCAACATAATTTCTATAGACTTCAGTGTCACATGATCCTTTACATATTAATCTAATATGATTTAAAGTTCAATAAATATTTATTACCATCAACAATGTCGAAAGCAGTTTCTGCTTAATATTTTTGTGCATTCCAGAATTCTTTGATGAATGGAAAGAAAAGTCTTTTTTTAACATTATAAAAGTCTACTGTCTAAAGTCTACTATATATATATATATATATTATTAATAAAGGATATTGATTTACATATGTAAAAGTTTTTTCTTTTCTTTTTTCAATTTGTCTCAAACCCTCATTTTATTATTAAACGTTACTTTCTAAAGTCATATTGTCACAGTCTTTGTCTTCACCTGTTTGTCCCGTCATCTGCACCACGCTTCCCCGGCTCCTTTTGTCTCCTCTCCTGATCTCACTCCCTCATCAGCCACCTGTTCCTCGTCTGTTCATCATCATTTTCACCTGTTTGCACTCCAATTAGCCTTATTCCTCTGTGTATTTAGTTCAGTCCAGTTTGATTCAGTTTTGTCGGTCAATGTTGAATGTTACGCTGTGAAACCCTGTCCTCCTGCCTGTCTTTTGAATTAAATGTCTCTTTATCGAGATTCTGAACTCAGCCTGTTCTTCTGCCTGCACCCGCACCGTGACACATATATTTTCCCCCTTCTGTTTTTCTGTCCATGTTTTAGGAGGCTGGGGAGTCATCATGTGCCCATGTGGAATTGTCTACAGTCTAAAATGCAATCTCCGAGCTGCGAGCCCTCGAGACTTTGCCGATTTGCTGTTATCATGGCAACATATGCCGAATGTCATGATTTATGACTTTGCGCAGAGTCTTGCTACGCACACCAATCTAAGGGCCCCGGAAAAGCTTCCCATATCTCCTTTTGAAGGACTCTTGGTGGAGCCAACTCAAGCACACATAGAACTTGCCAAACGTGCACGGCTGAGCGTATCCCTGCCTTGGCTGAGTGAAAAATTAGAAATGACAGATCCTCACGGACACCCTTCGACCGGTTCGTCTGATCATTACGTGCTTCATGAAAGCAACTCAGAAGACGGCACGGATGTCCTGAGAAAACTCGCGCTCGTGCCTCAGCTGGCCGGCAAAGTGAATAGTGAAGTTGCAGGGCAACTATTTGCTAAACTGAAGAACAATAACTACTTCATGTCTTTGTCATCAGCGCATGTGTTTCTAATGAGGAACATCGTTCACCACTATAATGAAAACAAGGCCAACAAAGCGAGCACCAGATTAAGAAAGAGTTCTGGATCCAACTTGCTGACTGATGCGCATGGACAAGCTGTGCTGGGTAAATTTGTGTTGATGTAAATTATATTAAACAACATCAGCAAATGTGGTGGAAAGACATTGATAAATAAATACATTCTTGTAACTTCAGATTTGTTTGTGTTGAAATAGAAAATCCAGGAGGATCCAGAAACACGGACAATGTGACTGAAGACTCAATCCTGCAATCTCTGATGGACCTGAGCGGCAGTACGTGTTTTTAGAGTCAGGTTATCGCAAAGGCCTTTTACAGGTTATGTGGGATATTTGAATGATTGTCCTAATGTTTTGTGACATTAAACACCTGGAAATAGGTGGAAATAGGCTCATTTTACAACTCCCCTAGAGCTAAACAGCTGGGCTTTACCGTTTTCGAATCCATTCAGCCGAAATTCTGATATTTAAAAGAATATCAGTAACTAGAGAGTTTCTGGTCTCATTGACTTCCATAGTAATTTTTTTTTCCCTACAATGGTAGTCAATGGGACCAGAAACTGTCTGGTTACTGATATTCTTCTAAATATCAGAAAATCAGCTGAATGGGTTCGAAAACGGTAAAACCCAGCTATCTGGGGGAGTTGTAAAATGAGCTTATTTCCAAAAAAAGTGGAGTATCTCTTTAATAGTACATGTGTTTCATATGAATGTAAAAAATAACCATATTCATGTGTTTGTACTGTTCTTTTCTGTCTTGAAGCTTGACTGGGCCTTCAGCACAGACGACCCGTTGGAGTTGGAAACAATTGTAAAATCCTTTTACTTGACCTTCTTAATGAGCAGGTTGAGATTAAATGATAATGAGTGAGTTAGTTGTGGTGAAAACTAAATGACAGGGAAACCTTTATTATGATTATTGCATTTTTTCCCATAAATTGAATGATTTGAATTTACCACTAGGCTAACAATTACATTTAAAGACAGCGTTGTGATTTCTGGATACTGGATGTTATGTATGTTTGTTTGTTTGTTTTGTTTTCATAATTATTATAATGTAGCATTGCTGTCTGAAAATTGTTTATTTTTTCGCAAATCGATTATTATTTTAAATTCGAAACATTTTTTTTATATTTCTGCAGGACTGTTGATATAGTTCAAATATGTTATTTGAGTATTTCAGTTGTGATGTTTAATTTCTTTTAGTTTTACTTAAAGCGATATCAATGTGGATGCCATATCTGATTAGGATTCGTTATTTAATGTTTATTTCATGTTATATATGATTAAACATTCATGACTACAAATGGTTACACTTTGCGTCTTTAAGTACTGTTTGCATCATCACAAACAAGAAAGGAATTATATTATCTCAGTTAAATATTTTAGAGGTAAACTCGGCACATATCAAATTTAATAAAGCATTGAGGTTGATTTTTTTTGTGTGTAATATTTTGGTTATAGTTACGTTTTTGGGGTAATGACATTTTGATTTGATTTACACAAATGTAGATTAGTTTTAGTTGCTGCAAGTTTTGTGGCATTTAAAAATGATTACAAAACTTTATTTTAACCCTCAAAGAAGCTGAAATGCCTTAACTCTATATCACTTGAAATGTATATTTGATAACCCCGTTAAATTGAATCTAATTTACTAATTTTATATTTTGATTAACTTTATTTTCTTTTAAATTACAATGCTCTAATTTACTATCATTTTCTTTTATACGTCTTAATATTTGTTATTATATAAATCTTTATTTTTTTGTTACACTTTATTTTTAAGTGTTTATGTTACACTCCAATTATACATTTACGTTCTGAGTAATATTAGCCCTAATTTAACTACATGTACTTCTGTTGGGTTAATTGCATGTAATTATGCATAAAACTAATTTTTAATCTCTCTCTCTCTCTCTCTCTCTCTCTCTCTCTCTCTCTCTCTCTCTCTCTCTCTCTCTCTCTCTCTCTCTCTTCTCTCTCCTCTCTCTCTCTCTCTCTCTCTCTCTCTCTCTCTCTCTCTCTCTCTCTCTCTCTCTCTCTCTCTCTCTCAATTTCAATTCAATTCAGAAAGCTTTATTGGCATGACAAAAAAATACATTTTGTTTTGCCAAAGCGTTAAAACAACATAGAAAATGATTTGGAACATTTAGTACACAAAATATTAAAACTGATATCATAAAACAATAATAATAAAATGAACAGATTAATAAATAAAATGGATTTAGAAATCATATATATATATATAACAAAGAAAAATATTGAACATTATATACATGTGTGTAGGTCTTAGGCTGTGAGTGAGTGTGTGTTTAGTGTATGTTTGCTGGTTTCTGGTCATCCCTCAGGATGTGGCAGGATGCTACAAATTTTGCAGCTATATTTGAGCATTTGGCTTCTTCGCCAAGAATGAAACAAAGTTTTTGGGTCGGATTACAGGTGTTAAATTGGGGAAAATATTTATAATTTTGGGGTAATAGTGGTCTCTAATGTGTTCATATTTTGGGCATTCTGTGAGGAAGTGCAGCTCGGTCTCCGTCACTCCCAGGGTGCAGTGCGGGCAGAGTCTGTCCTCACGGGAGAGCCAGGTCTGTCTGCGCCGGCCCGTCTCGATGGCCAGGCTGTGCTCGCTGAGTCTGTACATCGTCAGGGTTTTCCTGAGTCTCACATCACTCACTGTGCTCAGGTAGTTCGCAACGGTGTACTCTCGATTTAGTGCCGAATAACATTCCAGTTTGTGTTGGTTTTTAATTGTGTTTGTCCAATGGGTGATATACTTGTCTTGTTCTGTGTTGATAATTTGTGCGGGCCGAATGTGTGTGAGTGTGTGTGTGTGCTGAGGCGAGCTGATCTCTGCAGGAGAGAGCCCAGTCAGTCTCAGCACCAGCTGGCACAGGGGACTCCTCGCTACGCTCAGCTCTTGGTGTTTTAGGGCTTGGTAATGGTATGTGTTGGGGTCGCTTGTTTTTAGATGTTTCCAGAATTTGATGGCTCTTTTTTGGGATGTTTAGAAGGAGAGGGTATTGGCCCAATTCTGCCCTGGATCCGTTGTTTGGTGTCTTTCTTTGGACTTTGAGTATTCGTTTACAAAAATCTAAATGTAGAGTTTCAATTGGATGTTTTTCCCAGTTTAAGAGATCAAATTTGATAGAAGGACCCCGCACTTCACTGCCATATAAAACAATTGGTTCAATTATGGATTTGAAAAGTTTGAGCCAAATTTGGATTGGGATGTCAATTTTGATTGATCTTTTTATGGCATAGAAAGCTCTTTGAGCTTTCTCTTTGAGTTCATTCACAGCCAAAGTAAAGTTGCCAGTTGGAGTTATTTTCAGGCCGAGGTAAGTGTATGTTTTTGTGCTCTCGATAGTTCTGTGTGATAGTGTGAATGTGTGTGTTGGTCCCTGAGATCTGGAGCGTTTCTGGAACATCATGACTCTAGTTTTCTGGAGGTTGACGGTCAGGGCCCAGGACTGACAGTAATCCTCCAGCAGATCCAGGCTGTCCTGAAGCCCCTCTTTAGTGGGCGACAGGAGGACCAGGTCATCTGCGTAGAGAAGACACTTGATCTCTGTGTCGTGTAGAGTGAGACCTTGAAAGGGGGCATGTTCTAATATATTGGCCAATTGGTTGATGTAAATGTTGAAGAGGGTGGGGCTTAAACTGCAGCCCTGTCTCACTCCGCGCCCCTGGGGGAAGAATTCGGTTCTTTGGTTTCCAATTTAAACAGCGCATTGGCTGGCTGTGTACATAGATTTGATCAAATCATAAAATTTCCCCCCTATTCCACTGTCGATGAGTTTGAGGTATAATCCAGATTGAATCAAAGGCTTTTTTGAAATCAATGAAAGAAGCAAAAATGTGTCCTTTGTTTTGATGTACATATTTGTCAATTAGTGTTTGTAATGTAAAAATGTGATCGGATGTGCGACATTTTGGAAGAAAGCCGATTTGGCATTTACTCAAGGCATTGTGCTTCTGTGATGATGAACCTGTAGGTTATCACCATGTGAACATCCGTTCACAGTGTTGTTGTTTACATTGTCTTTTTGTTTAATGTTATAATTGTTTTCATATTGTTTATTTTTGATTAAGGATATTATTTGTGATTATGTATCTGTTTGGATTTAAATGCAAGAACACTGATATTGAATGTTTCCATTGTCAGGGGAGTTATTCGACCCCTACAGTTGGTATGACCCACTAGTTTTGGCGGGAAAATAGCATATATAAAGGAGTGAGGCTAATTGAGTGGGGAGAGACGGGCCATGTGCCAGTACTAGTACAGTCCAATGCTGTAGGATGTGTCGTGATTGTCAGAGGTTTGTTCCGCGAGGCTGGATTTGATGCCATGTTTTTGCTGCTTTCAGCATGTTTTATTTATGTTTTGTAATGTTTATTTTGATTATTTTTTTGATGATTTCTTTTGTTTATTTTTGAACTTGATTTGGAGCACGTGTGCTGAGACAGCTGTCCTCAATAAATTCACCTTCAACGATTTCCTGCATGGTACTCCAGTTATTCCATCCTTTCCCGGGCCTATCGGCAGATAAATTGACGCAACGACTCAGGGTAATGGTATTCAACTAGACCTCTGACAACAAATCAGTGTGGCATTCTAACATCAGGCGGCTGTAGTTGAAACCACATCCCGACACATGGTGGCAGCGGTGGGATCCAGGCCTTAAAAGGGAAATGAGTACACATGCAGTGGAAATCATGCTGCCCCAGCTGCACATCGTTTAAAGGAAAGTGGCAGAGGTTGATCTCTGGTCAAAGGGAAAATGCCACCAAAGAGGCAAGATGGAGCGAGGGGCAAAGATGAGGGTAAACCAGCAGAGGAACTGGAGGCAACGAGTTCATCGCCAATGCACGATGAAAGGACTTCAGGTAGTACGTCAGAGCCGATGGCTATAATGCTGCAAAACTTTCTGCATAGCCAACAGCAAAGAGAAGAAAGGCTGGAAAAAGAAGCGCAACGTCACGAGCACAAATATCGGATACTTCAACATCAATTCGTACAACTACAGTCCGAAGTTCACCAGGAAAGACAGGATCGGCTGGCAAGGGGGGTGCCAACAGTGAGTGACACAGAGGCTACAGAGTTGAGGTCGGATGCAAATACACGTCCCAGGCGACAACAGGCACTAAGTGATACGACGACATCAGCAGCAGATGAGGTCACAACGGGAAGACGAGATTATGGTTTAACAAGTTTTAACTGCCCAAGGATGCTGCCCTGGTCAAGTGATGAGGATATTGAGCATTATTTAATGACTTTCGAACGTATTGCTCAAGCGTGCAAATGGCCGAGTCAGGACTGGGTGTTACATCTCCTGCCGTTACTAACAGGTAAAGCAAGAGCAGCGTATGTGGCTATGGAGCCTGAGAATTCAATGGACTATGATTGTGTTAAACAGACGATACTTGACAAGTTTGAAATTAATCCAGAAACCTTTCGGCAACGTTTCAGAGCGTACAGTCTAGGTGATGATGAAACACCACGTGAACTGTATGTGAGACTGAAAGATCTGTACGAAAAGTGGATGGTCCCTTCACGTCGAACTAAACAAGAAATTGGTGATCAAATAGTACTGGAGCAGTTTCTCAAATTGCTGAACCCAGAAGCAAGAACGTGGGTGAAGCAGAATGGCCCTACATCGTGTCAACAAGCGGCAGAACTGGCAGAGACATTCATGGCTGCGAGGCGATCACTGCATCAGCCGAGACGATGGCGAGACATCCACCACAGCCCAACCGGTAAGTCTGGGATGCTAAGGGTAGTGGTCTGAGAAATTTTGATGCTGATAGACGGACATGGCAAAATAGTTCTACTCTGAGTAACAGTATGCGTGCAAGTGGAGTTAGCCAGTATAACAGAAGGTCTGTGATAATATGTCATACATGTGGTCAGGCAGGGCATAAAAGAGCTGAGTGTCCAGTGCAAAACATGTCTGCTACTCGCTTGTGTTATGAGTTAAGATCTTCTGTGAAGCTAAATGAGATTGAACTGAACACAGACACAGTAGTGGAGGTGAAGATTGGAAATACGTTGTTTAAAGCATTGGTTGATTCAGGTTCAAGCCAGACATTAGTGAGACCAGAGTGTTTGGGAAAGTCAAATGTGCTGAAACAGGATAAGCTGAGAGTCTGTTGTATACATGGCGATGAAAAAGAGTATCCTAAAACGGAGATGGTGATTGAAATTGAAGGCCAAGCCTATAAGTTATCAGTTGGAGTAATTGACAAATCCCCTTATCCAGTGATATTAGGCAGAGATATACCTGTGTTGGTGGATTTGTTGCAGAGTGATGACAAGGTAGCAGATGCAAGGGTTGTAACCAGAGCACAGGCTAATCAAGAAGAGGTTACTAAACAACTTTTACAAGATTTACCATTCAATGTGGCTTCCAAAAACAGGAAATCTAGGAGGGAGAAACGGCAGGATAAAGTAATGGGTACTGAGGTAATTGAAAATGTGAAACAACCGAATTCAGATGATCTCGAACAAATTCCTCATGATATTGTGCAGTTGCAAAGGCAGGATGAAACTTTAAAACCGTTGTTTGAGAAAGCTAAGGCTGATAGTACAAGGTCGGCATTAATTCAGAAAGATCAACTGGTGATCAAGGATGACAAGTTGTACTTAATAAGTGCTGAAGGTGAGAGATTGGTGGTACCGGAGTCTATGAGATTGAAGGTATTACAATTGGGACATTCCGTACCTTGGGCAGGACATTTAGGCCAGCAGAAAACACTGGCGAGAATTGCTGGTAAGTTCTTTTGGCCTAAGCTCTATACAGACGTTATCGATTTTTGTAAATCATGCCCAGAATGTCAGATGGTGAGACCAGCTAAAAAGAGTGACAGAGTACCTCTGGTAAGCTTGCCTATTATTGACATACCATTTTCTCGTATTGCGATGGACATCGTAGGACCTTTGGAAAGGAGTAGATCTGGTAATAAGTACATTCTTGTTGTTGCTGATTACGCTACGCGTTATCCAGAGGTGTTTCCTCTCAGAAACATCAAGACAAGGCAGGTTGTCAATGCACTGGTTCAACTTTTTTCTCGAGTAGGATTGCCTAAAGAGATAATCACAGACCAGGGTACTAATTTTACGTCTAAGTTAATGAAACAAGTTTGCTCAATGTTGCGCATACATCCTATCCAGACCACTCCTTATCACCCTCAGACCGATGGTATGGTGGAGAGGTTTAACCAGACCTTGAAGTACATGTTACGAAAGTTTGTGTCTGATACAGGAACTGATTGGGACCAATGGTTGCCGTATTTGATGTTCGCTTATCGTGAAGTCCCACAGTCATCAACAGGCTTCTCGCCATTCGAGATGCTATATGGACGTCAGGTTCGGGGACCGTTGGATGTGCTAAAAGAGGCTTGGGAAGGAGATAATGCACGTGAGAAAACAAACATTTTGTCATATGTCATGAAGATGAGGGAGAAATTGGACTCAATGGCCGAGGTTGTGAGGGCTAACATGACAAAAGCACAGCAGCAACAGAAACATTGGTATGATCAGTCAAGTAGGAAAAGAACACTGAGCCCAGGGCAGAGGGTATTGTTATTGCTCCCTACTACAGAAAGTTCTCTTTTGGCCAAATGGCAAGGGCCATATGAAGTGCTTAGAAAGCTGAGTCCCACAAATTATGAGATTGCTGTACCTGACCGTAGAAAAAAGTCTCAGATCTTCCATATTAATCTTTTGAGGCCTTGGAATGAGAGAAAAGGCTCATGGTCAGAGCAGCTGTGGGCGAGGAAAGTGGAGGATGAAGAGGAATTGGAGGAACAATATTTTCCTGTTAGTTCAAATTCAACTTTCCCACTAATTGATCATCTAACACCCAAACAGCAAAAAGAGTTCCAGAGTCTAGTTCCAGGGGGTCTCTTTTCTGACAAACCAGGAAGAACAAAACTTTTGCATCACGATATTCGTTTGCTTGCAACAGAGCCGATCAGGCAAAGTCACTGCAGAGTGCCAGCACGCCTGATCCCTGCCTTGAAAGAGGAAGTGCAAATGATGCTGGAGTCTGATATCATCGAGCCCTCAACAAGTGAATGGTGCAGCCCAGTGGTATTGGTACCCAAGAAAGACGGCACGCTCAGATTCTGCGTTGATTACTCGAAACTGAATGCAGTATCATCTTTCGACCCTTATCCGATGCCGAGAGTCGACGAGTTGATCGAACAACTAGGCAAAGCTAAGTATTTAACAACGTTAGATTTGTGCAAAGGATATTGGCAAGTTCCTTTAACTGATTCTGCTAAGAACTTGACTGCTTTTCGTGTTCCAGCAGGGCTATACCATTTTAAGTATATGCCATTCGGTCTGCACGGGGCCGCAGCAACCTTCCAACGCCTGGTGGATCAAGTGCTGAGGGGTCTGGACAGCTTTGCAGCAGCATACATTGACGATATCGTCATCTTTAGCGAGTCTTGGGAACAGCATCAGGAACACTTGACAAAGGTGTTTGAAAGAATTCAGCGGGCAGGTCTGGTGGTAAATGCCAAGAAATGCCAGATAGCCAGACAGGAAGTTTCTTTCTTGGGATACATTGCTGGAGGAGGTTCAGTGAGACCTCAAGTGGACAAGCTACAAGCAATTTTGTCATGTGCACCTCCATCGTCGAAGAAAAGTGTCAGATCCTTTTTAGGTTTGATCGGCTGGTACAGAAGGTTTATACCTAACTTTGCCAGCAGAGCAGCACCACTGACTGAACTTACAAAGAAAAGCAGTTCCACTAAAGTCAAGTGGACACCTGAATGTGAACGTGCCTTTCAAGATCTTAAGTCCTGTTTATGTAAAGACCCTGTGTTACAAAGTCCGAACTTTGAGTTGCCATTTGTGGTACAAACGGATGCATCTGAGTTGGGACTGGGGGCAGTACTGTTACAGGGGGAAGGAGAAAACCGTCGTCCAGTTCAGTACATAAGCAGAAAACTTTTTCCCCGAGAGACTAAGTATTCCACAGTGGAGAAGGAGGCCCTAGCCATCAAATGGGCCTTGGACACGTTAAAGTACTATCTGATTGGTAAAGACTTTGTGCTTGAGACCGATCACAGAGCATTGCAATGGCTCAAGAGAATGAGAGACACTAACGCAAGAATAACACGATGGTATTTATCCCTGCAACCTTTTAAATTTGAAATCCAATATAGACCAGGAGTGCTTAATGTTATGGCTGACTTTTTGTCACGTCACTCCTGAGGTCGTGACTGTTTAGAGGAAGGGGGGTGTGTGATGATGAACCTGTAGGTTATCACCATGTGAACATCCGTTCACAGTGTTGTTGTTTACATTGTCTTTTTGTTTAATGTTATAATTGTTTTCATATTGTTTATTTTTGATTAAGGATATTATTTGTGATTATGTATCTGTTTGGATTTAAATGCAAGAACACTGATATTGAATGTTTCCATTGTCAGGGGAGTTATTCGACCCCTACAGTTGGTATGACCCACTAGTTTTGGCGGGAAAATAGCATATATAAAGGAGTGAGGCTAATTGAGTGGGGAGAGACGGGCCATGTGCCAGTACTAGTACAGTCCAATGCTGTAGGATGTGTCGTGATTGTCAGAGGTTTGTTCCGCGAGGCTGGATTTGATGCCATGTTTTTGCTGCTTTCAGCATGTTTTATTTATGTTTTGTAATGTTTATTTTGATTATTTTTTTGATGATTTCTTTTGTTTATTTTTGAACTTGATTTGGAGCACGTGTGCTGAGACAGCTGTCCTCAATAAATTCACCTTCAACGATTTCCTGCATGGTACTCCAGTTATTCCATCCTTTCCCGGGCCTATCGGCAGATAAATTGACGCAACGACTCAGGGTAATGGTATTCAACTAGACCTCTGACAACAAATCAGTGTGGCATTCTAACATCAGGCGGCTGTAGTTGAAACCACATCCCGACAGCTTCATAAGGAAGTCTAAAAGTCTGGTGTTTAAGACGCTGCAGAGAACCTTCCCCAGGTTACTGTTCACACAGATGCCTCGGTAGTTGTTGGGGTCTGATTTGTCTCCGTTCTTGTGGATGGGGCTGATGAGGCCCTTGTTCCAGATCTCAGGGAAGAACCCTACACACAGAACATCATTGAACAGTTTCAGCATGGCCAGTTTGGAGCTTTGGTCCGTGTGTTTCAGCATCTCGTTCAGGATGCTGTCGACACCACAGGCTTTCTTGGGCTCAAGGGCTCCTAATTTATCTTCCAATTCCTTCATTGTTATGGGGAAATCTAAAGGGTTTTGATTTTCTTTAATTGATCTTTCCAAATTGTCTAGTTTATTAGTTATTTCATTTTGTTTATAGTTTTGAATTTGAGTCGGGCTGTATAATTCTTGGAAGTGGTTTTTCCACTTCTCCCCGTCTTGGATTGCCAGAACTTCTTGATTTGGTTTGTATAATAATTTCCATTTATCCCAGAATTTGTGTGAGTTGATAGATTTTTCAATTTCTTCAAACTGGTTTTGCAGAAACTGTGCTTTTTTCCGTCGGAGTGTGGCTTTATATTGTTTTAATGCCTCACAGTAAAGAAGGCGGAGGTCCGAATTATCTGGTTGTCGGTGTTTTTGGTTTGATAAATTTCGTAGGTTTTTTCTCAGAGCCTTACAGTCCAAATCAAACCATTTGTCTGTATCTAAATATTTTTTCTTTGGTTTAACAATTGACAAATTACTTTTTTGTGCTGTTTTGTAGAATATGTAGTTTAGATCGTGTACTTCCTGATTGATGCCGAATTGATTTTTAGGGTATTCCTGTATTTGGAATGAATGGATGAGGGATTGTATTTCTGGAGATTCAACAGCAGTGCTGTAATTACTGGCACTGTTTTCTGTCCATTTGAAAGACATTAGTTTGCTCATTTGATGTGCTCTCTCTCTCTCTCTTTCTCTCTGTGAGTTTATCCTGTGAGTTTATTGTGGGTGTGTTTAACGTTGATAATGGTTGTTTATTATTAATAAAACAAAGAAATGTAGGCTAAAATAAATTACGCTCCCAAACTGTAGATGGCGCAGATGTGATAATGTATGCTGGTCTGCGCATGGGGACTGGCTGGACTGCTGTGACGTCAGGAGTGATGTAGTGATGGACACGCTCGCTCAGGAGTCAGGACAGGTTGAAGTTACTGCACTGGACACAATAACAATGGCAGAAATATCCCTTTATCTCTCCAGCGTCAGTATAACTGTGACACATGATATGGACAATGATGACAAGGTAAATTATTGACCAATTTACGTTACATGACCGCATGTATCAGTTTTATTGTAGGCTACTGTTATCACTTATCTATTTATTTATTTATTTTTGAAGCATTCCCATTGCGCCTGGAATTAAAATCAAGGTCCCAATCATTTCTATCACTATAAAGCTAAAACAAGCATATTAAACTGATTAGTGCTTAAATGCTTATTTACATAGAAACTAAAACCTGTCACCAAAAGTTACTACATTAATACTAAAAAGTGATATGGTATCATAGCTATCAACTGTCGTCTAATAAAGAAATGAGAATGTCTGAAAGTTTTGAAGCAGAACCATATTTGTATCTATTTTTTAAGCAGACCCATGTAGCCTACATTTAATTTGATATTAGAATAAATTCAACAAACACAACAATACTGTGGTGTTTTGTAAACTACCATTGTTAATTTCTTTTTTGTAATGACACTGAGTAATGTTCTTCCCTCATTTCAGTTTAAAACCCCATCATTTTGTACATAATCAACTTATTCCTAATGTTGATGATATGTGATGTGTGTGTGTGTGTGTGCGCCTGGGGACAGAGCTCTGGAAAAGAGAAAGAATACGAGTGTGTGGAGCTTGGTGATCTAGACAGAAAAGAGAAGACCCCGCGCCGCATTATTCATTTCTCCAGTGGGGAAACCATGGAAGAATACAGCACAGATGAAGAGGAGGAGGACAAAAGACAGAACGCAAAGAAAGAACTTCTGTCTTCCATGGACACAGTATGTGTGTGTTTGAACAAATCCTCTGAATGGCCCTTAAAGGGATAGTTCATCATTTAGTCACCCTCATGTCCTTCCAAACTCGTATGAATTCTGTGAAATGCAAAAGATGACATTTTTCAGAACATCCTTTGTGTTCCACTGTAGAAAGTTGGTTTGAGACAACATGAGGTACATTTTGGCACTATCCTGAGGTAAAAAAATAAGAGAATGACAACACATGAAGATGCGTATCTATACCACAAATGTCATTTCTCGTGGCATTTATATGCCAAAAATGTTTTTTTGTGCGCTTATGCTATGCACTAAAAAACCCTGGGGTAGGTTTAGGGGGGAGGGGGGTGGGAGTTTGTGCGTATTATACGCCAAAAAGTGCGAATCATGCACGCGAAAA
>NW_024121432.1:30310006-30334167 GCF_016745375.1 Pimephales promelas | reverse complement strand
GAAAAATCAGCCAGAAAAATGATGTCAAGCACCAGTACGGCAGTGACCGCTCCTTCAATCATAAACACACCGTCAATCATCAATACAACAGGGGCCGTTCCTGCATTCATGCACACTTACACACTGCCAACCACCAGTACAGACGTTACTGATTTGGGGATCAAATATGGACCGTTAACCACCAGTACAGACGTGACCGCTTTAGGGATCAAAGATGGACCCTCAACCCCCACTATAGACATGACTGCTTTGAGGATGAAAGATGTATCATCACCCACCAGTACAGGCAAAAATTCGTGTGCGGGCCTGTTATTAAAAAGAAATGCCCAGTGTGTAGTATCCTCGTCAATAAAACCAATCTACAAAAACATATAGAACGGAAACACTCGGATCAGTCAGAATTGGACATTGGTGACACATTCCAGCTTACAAGCGAGTGTATAGATGAAACAAATGGGATATTTACAGTTCTTAAAATTCTAAAAGGCCACAGCGTCCCGCTTCACGTACAATACAAGACAATGGGGGAAAACCACAGAATTCTCTGCGAATCGAACGAGTGCCAGGTTAACATAGATATCGCGCAGAGGAGTGGGATCACATCATACCAGTGTGTGCATATCAGTGCAGCGAGCTTTTGCAAGTCTTTGGCTGAACGGTCTCGCTCGAGGAAGAGGTTTTAACGGCGATAGTGAGAGGAAAATTGTTCAGCGAGAAAAAGAAGAAAGAGTGCCTTGCTCTGCAACAGCTCGCCAATAGTAGCAGCGTACCACTTTCCGTTCACACCTCGATCGGCGCCTCAAAAAACAAAAATGTTTATTTCGGTTTTGAGCCCAGTGTGTCCTCGTATAGTCGTTTGGGCCGTGTCATGGTTGTTTATAACACTCAATTTAACACGTGGCACTGTCCTTGTACCAAAGTGCGACGCTCATGTCTACACAAGTATGTTGCCAAATGGCACCTTTTTCAAACGCACCGTGAGCTATTGAGTACTAATGGATCACCACACAACACGCCACATTCAGAAGACGAAGCATCACAGACGACATTCATGTGTATCCCCCGAAGGGTCTGGGGCTGGAGTATATGGTGAATTACATTCTTCAGATCAAAAAGATTCCTGCTGTTCTTCCAGAAGATATGCACATTCCATCGGCACGCAAGGATTACCCACGAAATCTTTGTCCGAATGAAACTTTATGTCAGGGATGTCCAGGCGAAGTCCCTCTCAGTGATCCTATGCTAATTACACAGAACGCCAAAATACTGACCAATTGGTGCATTATTGAAGGTATGATATGTTGCCCTTATGCTTGTGCTCTATTCAGCTAAATTGTCCTGTAATGTAATATTTGTTTTAATTGCTAGATGTTGCCACCTTCTGTAAGCAGTGCCCGCATTGCGGGATGTTTTATCGCTACCAAGAGTGGAAAGACGGCCTCCATAACTTCAATGATCACATCATCCTTGACATACCTTTGTGCTTATCCTTCAGGAACCTTCTACAGGTACTGTTTTTCTACAGACTCAGTGATATGTTTTTTTTTTGTTTGTTTTTTGTCTTATCTATTAATTTATTTTAAAAATATTAGGGATGCACCGATACCGGTATCTGGTATTGGCCTCGATACCACATTTTCTAAAGTACTCGTACTCGTTAAAAGTCCCCCGATACCGGGGACCGATACCATGTTCTGAGAAATGGGTTAATCACAGGCGCCGAGTGCCCACCCCCAGGCTCCGGCTGCAGCTCAGAGCGGGGAGATTGGGAGACATGTCAGCCGTGTGGAACAGTGATCCGCGGGTCAATGTATAAACAACCCGCACACTACCAACGTACTCGGGCCGCAACAAAAGTAAGAAAATTTTGTACCCGACCCTCTTCCTGACCGTATTTTTTAAAAGTAGTACATGCTCATCGTAGCGTCATTGGGCCATAAACGTGTAACAACACAGCATCGTAAGAAGACGTAGCCTACATATAACAAAGGCAGCACTTTGGTCATCATCTTTCATTATTTCGGTAAATGTCTCCCACACTTACTCTTTCCATTTGTGTATTTGCGGAGCTTCCACTCCCCAGTCTTCACCTTTTCTCTTGCCGCCTCCATCTCTCTGCAGACTAGTGATCATAGACATGGCCGGTTCGTGAACGAATCGGTTCTTTTTAATGAATCGTTCGAACCAGTACGCTAAATCGAACTGAATCATTCGCAACAGTTCACGTCTTGCGTCAGTGCTGATCCACAAGTTACTAAAGTTACTCACTTTCAGACATGCCTGACAGTCCCTCCGAGTTGAAATAAACCAATATCCCGAATTATATCTTACTCCAGTAACTCTAACAGTTCACTGAACTGAGACATGTTGTTGCCACAGCTGAGAGAAGTGATGAGCACGAGCAGCTGATACTGCACATCCGCGTAGTAACGAACGCACAGGTACAGCGGTTCTCGGATCACACCAGTAGAGAACTGAGAACTGTTTAGACTGAGCTTGTGTGTCATTTTCGTGCCAGTTATTCAGCCAATAAATAAATTCGGCCTATATATTTCATAGAAAATTGTATCTAGTACTATATAAATACTAGGGATGTCCCGATACCACTTTTTCACTTCCGATACCGATACCGATGCCGCACCTTTGGCTTTTGCCGATACCGATATTAGTCCGATATTTTTTTTTCCGTGGTCCGACGTGCCGTATACGGCCCACAGGGTGGTTTATAGGTTTAACTTTGTGAAAGACAAAACAAAACAAACACAAAAGTAAACATAATACATATCTTTGGAAAGCTGAGAAACTCGTGATTCGAACGACGTAAACCATTTTAAGATACAATCAACACAGCGGGCACAATCTGTCTCTTTGTCAGACCACCAACAGCCAAAACAAACCAACACAAACTGGAAGAAACTCACCAATTAGCCATCTGTTAGTCCACATTCCAACAAAAATGGTTTGGTTTCACTGTAAAGCGTCCATACAATCCAATTTGAAGAAGTTTTTAGTCCAAAACAATTGTATATATGAATAAACATCCATGGAATGTAAATAGTAGCATTTCGCGTTAGCCGACAGCGCTATCACAACTTCGACGCACTAATGCTACGTTCACACCGGACGCGAATAGGGCGTCAGGCGCGAATGATTTCAATGCAAAGACGCTTTACGCGCGTGAAAAATTCCTGCGGCGCGAATGAGGCGTGGAGCGCGGCGCGAAAGACGCGAATACGCCTCATTCGCGCGTCAAGTTGGAGCGAATGGCGCGAATTGAGCGTTGTGCATTCACGCGTTTGACGCGAATTCGCGTCTGCCGCCCGAGTTGAAAAATCTGAACTTTGGCGTGAATTCGCGCCGCGTTAACCAATCAGGAGCCTAGCTGCTTGCTCACGTGGTGAAGTGTCTGGATGCTTCAATAAATTATTTTGTATTGTATGACTAAATGCATGGTGGGATTATGCACAACAAAGCAAATGTTTCATCACTTAAAACATTATCTCTATATGGAGACATGTTCATTTTGTATTGAATGTTATTCATTCCATATCTAGAAATAGTATTATGTTGTAAAGACAATCAACATATGTGCATAAATTCGTGTCTGGACGTGAGAGAGAGAAAAAAAATCACAGGACAGGTTAATAACTTTTGAAGGCTGGCTCTATTTATTTTTAAAAACAAAAATAAATGACAGCTAGATTAGATGGATGAGGGGCCGGGCGAGGGTGATCCTCGCTCAGATGCGGGACAACAGGTCATCAAACTGGGCGCGTGACAGGCGGAAGTACCGCTGACAGCGGCCGTCATCCAGCGCAGCTCCTGGAGCGAGCAAATGGTGAAACTCGCCAAACGGTTCGGCTCCGAAGGGTCCGGTAGACACAAATATACGGCGACGATGATCCCCACGCCGCTGTTCTGCTATCCAGAGTAAATACAGAGCGGTAACTCTCTCGATGAAAGCTCGGTCGACATAAAAACAATGACCGCCAACGGATTTTGATTCTGACGTGCGACACACACGTAAATTTCGCTTCAAACTTTACGCGCGCCAGTTTCGCTCTTGACACGCGAATTAACACTAGTGGTCAAGCGTCAAACTAGACGCGTCAGGCGCGAATTTGACGCGCGATTCGCGTCCGGTGTGAACGTATATAACACTATTGATCCGTCTAACTTCAGTTGAAACGTAAACATTGGAGAAAAAAGAATGTCAAAATGGCCGCTGACCCATGAACTATTGATTGACAGGTCATTTTAGCCAATCGGCGAGTGTTAGGGGTGTCTTCTAAACTCTAACAGCCAACGAGCGTGCCTGGTGAAGATCGGTACCTACCTCTCTTTGAGTGACAGTTTATCTATCCAGTTGCAATAGAGAATGAAATGATGCTATTTTCTGATAGCCAATGAATTTCTGAAAAGACTGAAATGCAGCTTTTGTGGGTGGAATCATCCGATTACATTAGAATAGGTGCGCAAAGCGAGAGTGATTCTCTGCGCGCGTGTGCGTAAACACAACAATCATCACGTGACAGGCTGCGCCGCTAAACTGGATATCGCTCATATTTTTTTCTCCCATCCGATCTCCGATCTAGCGTTCTGGGCCGGTATCGGCGCGATACCGATGCCGTGGATCGGATCGGGACATCCCTAATAAATACAAAGGTTTAATCGGCATCTTTTTCCAAAAGACCTGACCGACCGCGACCCGAATATCATTAAAAATATTTTTGGATGACCCGTAACTGCGGGTAACCGCGGGTGACCGCGGCGCAGGCACCTGCTCATTTTGGATCAACCCGTGCATGTGGAACAATTTCAAAGTGAATGGCTTTGGGTTAGGAGAATAAGTTTACTTGTAGTCGCCAAGTTACTTATAGTCAGTTGAATGTCTGTTGGGGGACCAAATAAATAAAGTGTTATCGGATATTAAGCTGATCGTACTAATACTCTAGTCTACTAATACTCTAATGACAGTTAGTTGACATGTAATTGAAAACTTACTTATAGTTAGTAAAGTGGACTATCGAAATAAAGTGTTAACCAAGCAATTTAATCAATGACCTAAAAACCCGTATATAAAAATATTTAAATCATGTTTTTTTAATTTTTTTTTATTAAGTACTCGGTATCGGTATCGGCGAGTACTGAAATGCAAGTTCTCGTACTCATTTTCCAAAAAAGTGGTATCGGTGCATCCCTAAAAAATATAGTCATAAATGTCTTGGTGGAACAATTGTTCTTCTATCATAGAAGGAAATTCTTAAAAATGAATCATTATTAAAGGGTTAGTTCACCCAAAAATCTCATTAATTACTCACCCCCATGCTGTACCAACCCCGTAAGATTAAATTTGAGAGCTGGATCACTCCTCCATAGACTTCCTAAGGGACTAGCACGTAATACGGTGGCGGTAATACTCCTAAGCGGTGAGCAGCCGGTAACAAGAAGTAGTCGAAGAAGAACGTCCTCGTCTCAGTTCTCGCGCATGCGTTCTGGAAATATCTTAAATTCTCGTCTCAAGGCCCATAAGGAAGTAATGGAATAGTCGAATAAAGTAGGGCTGCAACTAACGATTATTTTGATAATCGATTAATCGGACGATTATTTTTTTCGATTAATCGGATAAAAAATTATATTTCATTTTTTTGTTTATTATAACAAAATAAAACCCTAAAAACCACACTCTTTTGTGTGTTAAACAATCTACTTAATACAGATAACTTCATTATAAAGAAAAACAACAAATAAAAAAATATATATATGACCATAACATATGACAAAAATGCTATTGTAAACTAGATTAGTGGATAACTCAGCAAAACTTAGCCTAGAAATATCACAAGTGCACAATAATTTTATAAAATCTAAACATTTAGTGAAAAAAACATTCCTTAGTGGGGAACAAATAAGAGACAATAAGTGTAGCACTAACTTAAAACGTGTTGCTCTTTGTATTGTTGTTATACATTCATGAAAAACATCGTAAAAATCAGATGCACAGCTGTTTTAAATGTAAATCACAGCTGTTTAGTGAGGAAGCAAAATATAATAGATAGGACAGAACAAGAAAGGCTATTAATAAGCTTTCATTGCGCAAAAGTATTATGACATGATCATGAAAGAGCTGCACAGAGTGCAAATGCACATCGCGAGCGCTGAATGATGCGCTTGAAGCAACACGGAGTCACAGGGCGGCGCGCAGCTCTTTAGTGTCTGCCGCATTAAAGTTAAAAGCACCAAGGAAAGAGAAAGACATATTGACTGTGTATTATACAGTATCTATGCAATAGTTTATTAAGCCTTTTCTTTTAACAGTTTTAAATTTCAGTTAGGCTACTATGCACGTGAAGAACAATTATACTGCGCCGACTCTACTATAGTGTTGTGATCTAACAGACACTCAGTAGAAAGTGATTAAGTTACAGCAATAAAAGTCAAGCAAGATAGAAAAACCATTTTGAAAAGAAAAACCGTGTTGCGCGCGCGAGACAGGGTAGAGCGGCGAGGTAGAGAGACTGCATGTGCGCCTCATGAAGCGCATGTAAGAAGCGCATGTTCCATGTAAACAATCCCCGTGACGTAATCAGACCAACTAATCGATAATGACATTCGTTGACAACGATTTTCATAATCGATTTTATCGACTAGTTGTTGCAGCCCTAGAATAAAGTCGTTATTTATGTTTTTTTTTCGCACAAAAAGTTTTCTTGTCGCTTAATAAACTTATAATTGAGCCGCTGTAGGCACATGGAATATTTAAACATTTTCTTTAATGACTTTATGGACCGTCAAGTGCTAGTCCCTTAGGAAGTTTATGTAGGACTGATCCAGCTCTCAGATTTAATCAAAAATATCTTCATTTGGTCTTCCAGGGTTGGTACAGCATGGGGGTGAGTAATTAATGACTTAGTGTTCATTTTTGGGTGAACTAACCCTTTAAGTAGTTTGGCATATTATTTCATTATAATTTTTTAAAAATAGTATATAAAAACTGGTTGATTTTTGAACCTTTTTTCCATCCAATTTAAAGTCATATGGATAATATATGAGTAGAAAAAGGCAACTTAAAGTTATGGTACACCTAAAAATTCACCTATTCTGTCATTAATTACTCCCATCATGTTGTTCCACACCCGTATGAGTTTTGTTCATCTTCGCAAAACGAATGAAGATCTTTTTGATGAAATTTGAGAAATTTCTGTACTCTCCATAGTCAGCAACGCATCTGACACTTTAAATGTCATAATGTCAAAAATGTCACAAAGTGATCATAAAACGAATCCATATGAATTGAGCGGTTTAGTCCAAATTTAGTCCAAATGATCCTTTTATATGACGAACAGATTTAATTTAGTATCTACTATGAACAATACCTTTAAGTGTACTTGAAGTCAAGTCAAGTCACCTTCATTTATAAAGTGCTTTTAACAGAATGGATTGTTTCAAGGCAACTTTACAGTTATAATAGAAAGTAAATAGTAAAGTTAGTTTTGAATGATTCACTTCTGTTGCGAAGTTCCCTGATGAATATTTCAAAGAATTCTTTAAATCATTATGATTATTCTTTTGTCATGCTTTAAAGAAGTACACATATTTTGTTGTGTTGACTATCATACAGCAGTACCTAATTATAATTTAACTGCAGAGTGTCATTTAATATTACACGTCATCAATATATAGAGAATATATTTTAATAGCAAATGTATTTAACTATATTTCAAGACAGATACAGTTGCATTTAATATAATTTTAACTATAATACATTTACATTTAATTGTAATGCAAGTATCTGAAAAATACATTCATTATTTTCGTTTTAAGAACTATACAAAAGTATGCTAAAGTGCACTTCTTTTTCACAAGGCATACAAAGAGTATGCCACTTAGATGAATGTGTTTAAAGGAGTAGTTCTCTTTAAAAAAAAAAAAAATTGCTGATAATTTACTCACCCCCATGTCATCCAAGATATCCATGTTATTCTTTCTTCAGTCGAAAAGAAATTAAGATTTTTGCAAACCGCAAACAGTTCAAAGGGCTTTAAACAATCACAGAACAGAGCAAGGCGAGCATTTGTGCTTATAAAACTTGAACTTTTTTTTTAAATGGCCGATCGTTTCGCTTGATAAGACCCTTATTCATCATCTGGAGTCGTTTAAAGCCCTTTGAACAGTTTGCAGTTTGCACTGAAACTGTCTTTTGCACCTTGAACCGTTTGGTCCCCAGTAAAGTGCATTATATGGAGAAAAATCCTGGAATGTTTTCCTCAAAAACCTTAGTTTCTTTTCGACTGAAGAAAGAAAGACATGGACATCTTGGATGACATGTGGGTGAGTAAATTATCAGCAAAAGTTTTTTTAAAGTGAACTACTCCTTCAAGTAGTTTATTTATAACATTCAAATGTTGAAAGAGTTTGAAACTTTCTTCTTTTTTGTTGTACTTTTTCTTAGGTTCATACTTCAGTGAGCAGAGCAGTTGAATATTTACAGCTCATGACAGGTGTGGAGTTTCCACCTCCAGACACAATTCTGCATGCATATTTACAGTTTGAAGCCCTCACAGATCATGAACACAAGTATTCATGCCCCTCCTGTGGCGATCATCCCCCGGTGGTGATCTTGGGTGTTCACAAACCGAGCACTTCTCACTTATCAGGTAGTAAAATGATAATGTTCTTCATCTTTGATACTTTTTTTGGACATGTGGTTTTTGTCATTGTGAAATACTCCTGTTATGCTTTCAGAAAATGACATTAAAGAACCACCTGAGAATTTTAAAGGGGAGGTCAATCTGGAAAAGTTCTGGGAGGCACTATCCAAAGAGATCATCTGTCAAGGACTTGTTGAAAGTACATACTCGTACATACTCATACAGTGCTTATTACACTATATTGTGAACTATTGAAAAGAATGCGTCTTAGGATTTATGTTTTCCCCCCTGTTGTTTTAGATGGTGGACACAATCCATTTGTAGTTCCAACAAATTATCACTTTTGGGCTCCTTGGATAGGCAAGAACACACGGCAGTCGGACACTGTGCTGAACACAGAGTTTGAGAAAGTTCGTGCTTCAAAGTCTGCGTCAGAGGTTTTAGAAATGGCAGTTACAGAGGATAGTCTCAGTGAAGAACTTTTCAAACAGAAGGTTTGCTTTACGAGTGGAAAAACACTTTTAGTGATTTTTTAATTAATAAATACAAATGAACATTTTTGAAATAATATTCTTTTTGATAGGATGATGTTGTTAGAGGTTTATGCAACGAATGTGGTGTGGACTCCACTGGATCTCGCAGTGATCTCCTTCTTAGATTGGCCGGTGAAATGAAATCCAGGAAAACATGTGAAAAAATCTATTCGAAAATCTGGAGTTGCTCTGGTGAGATTAGTGTTTACTCTACTGTTTTAACTGCATTCCAGTAAATTTATGTTATTGTGGTATTATATGGCTGATGAGCCCGTTCTCATCCCAAAGCGCCATATAAGACGCTTTTGCAAAAGCGTAAATATCCAACGCACATGGCACCCTTTAACGTGAAATGAGATGCAGATATATTTGGGCAGAAGGCGCTCCCTAGTGGTCTAACCCTTACCCTACACCATACCTAAACTTAACCATTAACCGAAGCGTCTCATTAGACGTTAAAGGGTGCCATGTGCGTTGGATATTTACGCTTTTGCAAAAATATTTACGCTTTGGGATGAGAACGCGTTGGGCTGATATATGAAAATGAAAATATATATATATATATTAACTGCCTCTAATATTTTTTTTAAAAATTCAACAGGAAATTAAATCATAGAGAGGATCCCTGCAGACCCCAATTTGAACTAAAATAATATAATCATATAATATATATAATATAATGTAATAATATTTTAAAGATAAAGCAAAGTTGGTTTTAAAAAATACTTCCCCATAAAATATTTATGAATTAATAATTAAAATAATAAAAATGAATTATTAATCTTAATTAAAAATAATTAATAAAAAATAATAATTAAAAATGAATCACATTTGTAAAAATACATTTTACCTTGAAAAATATACACTACTGTTTAAAGATCATAAATGCAACAAAATACGGTAATATTGTGAAATAATATCGCATTTTTTAAGAACTGTTTTCTATTTCAATACATTTTAAAATGTAATTGATTACTGTGATCAAAGCTGTATTTTCAACATAATTTCTCTAGACTTCAGTGTCACATGATCCTTTACATATTAATCTAATATGATTTAAAGTTCAATAAATATTTATTACCATCAACAATGTCGAAAGCAGTTTCTGCTTAATATTTTTGTGCATTCCAGAATTCTTTGATGAATGGAAAGAAAAGTCTTTTTTTAACATTATAAAAGTCTACTGTCTCTTTTGAACAATGTAATGCAAGTTTCTTTTAAAAAAAGTAGTGTATTTTTTATATATATATATATATATATATTATTAATAAAGGAAATTGATTTACATATGTAAAAGTTTTTTCTTTTCTTTTTTCAATTTGTCTCAAACCCTCATTTTATTATTAAACGTTACTTTCTAAAGTCATATTGTCACAGTCTTTGTCTTCACCTGTTTGTCCCGTCATCTGCACCACGCTTCCCCGGCTCCTTTTGTCTCCTCTCCTGATCTCACTCCTTCATCAGCCACCTGTTCCTCGTCTGTTCATCATCATTTTCACCTATTTGCACTTCAATTAGCCTTATTCCTCTGTGTATTTAGTTCAGTCCAGTTTGATTCAGTTTTGTCGGTCAATGTTGAATGTTACGCTGTGAAACCCTGTCCTCCTGCCTGTCTTTTGAATTAAATGGCTCTTTATCGAGATTCTGAACTCAGCCTGTTCTTCTGCCTGCACCCGCACCGTGACACATATATTTTCCCCCTTCTGTTTTTCTGTCCATGTTTTAGGAGGCTGGGGAGTCATCATGTGCCCATGTGGAATTGTCTACAGTCTAAAATGCAATCTCCGAGCTGCGAGCCCTCGAGACTTTGCCGATTTGCTGTTATCATGGCAACATATGCCGAATGTCATGATTTATGACTTTGCGCAGAGTCTTGCTACGCACACCAATCTAAGGGCCCCGGAAAAGCTTCCCATATCTCCTTTTGAAGGACTCTTGGTGGAGCCAACTCAAGCACACATAGAACTTGCCAAACGTGCACGGCTGAGCGTATCCCTGCCTTGGCTGAGTGAAAAATTAGAAATGACAGATCCTCACGGACACCCTTCGACCGGTTCGTCTGATCATTACGTGCTTCATGAAAGCAACTCAGAAGACGGCACGGATGTCCTGAGAAAACTCGCGCTCGTGCCTCAGCTGGCCGGCAAAATGAATAGTGAAGTTGCAGGGCAACTATTTGCTAAACTGAAGAACAATAACTACTTCATGTCTTTGTCATCAGCGCATGTGTTTCTAATGAGGAACATCGTTCACCACTATAATGAAAACAAGGCCAACAGAGCGAGTACCAGATTAAGAAAGAGTTCTGGATCCAACTTGCTGACTGATGCGCATGGACAAGCTGTGCTGGGTAAATTTGTGTTGATGTAAATTATATTAAACAACATCAGCAAATGTGGTGGAAAGGCATTGATAAATAAAAACATTCTTGTAACTTCAGATTTGTTTGTGTTGAAATAGAAAATCCAGGAGAATCCAGAAACATGGATAATGTGACTGAAGACTCAATCCTGCAATCTCTGATGGACTTGAGCAGCGGTACGTGTTTTTAGTGTCAGGTTATCGCTAAGGCCTTTTACAAGTTATGTGGGATATTTGAATGATTATCCTAATGTTGTGTGACATTAAACACCTGGAAATAGGTGGAAATAGGCTCATTTTACAACTCCCCTAGAGCTAAACAGCTGGGTTTTACCGTTTTCGAATCCATTCAGCCGAAATTCTGATATTTAAAAGAATATCAGTAACTAGAGAGTTTCTGGTCTCATTGACTTCCATAGTAATTTTTTTTTCCCTACAATGGTAGTGAATGGGCCCAGAAACTGTCTGGTTACTGATATTCTTCTAAATATCAGAAAATCGGCTGAATGGGTTCGAAAACGGTAAAACTCAACTGTTTAACTCTGGGGGAGTTGTAAAATGAGCTTATTTCCAAAAAGTATCCCTTTAATAGCACATGTGTTTCATAAGAATGTAAAAAATAACCATATTCATGTGTTTGTACTGTTCTTTTCTGTCTTGAAGCTTGACTGGGCCTTCAGCACAGACGACCCGTTGGAGTTGGAAACAATTGTAAAATCCTTTTTCTTGACCTTCTTAATGAGCAGGTTGAGATTAAATGATGATGATGAGTGAGTTAGTTGTGGTGAAAACTAAATGACAGGGAAACCTTTATTATGATTATTGCATTTTTTTCCCATAAAATTTTGAATTTACCACTAGGCTAACAATTAGATTTAAAGACAGCGTTGTGATTTCTGGATACTGGATGTTATGTATGTTTGTTTTGTTTTCATAATTATTATAATGTAGCATTGCTGTCTGAAAATTGTTTATTTTTTCGCAAATCGATTATTATTTTAAATTCGAAACATTTTTTTTATATTTCTCGAGGACTGTTGATATAGTTCAAATATGTTATTTGAGTATTTCAGTTGTGATGTTTAATTTCTTTTAGTTTTACTTAAAGCGATATCAATGTGGATGCCATATCTGATTAGGATTCGTTATTGAATGTTTATTTCGTGTTATATATGATTAAACATTCATGACTACAAATGGTTACACTTTGCGTCTTTAAGTACTGTTTGCATCATCACAAACAAGAAAGGAATTATATTATCTCAGTTAAATATTTTAGAGGTAAACTCGGCACATATCAAATTTAATAAAGCATTGAGGTTGATTTTTTTTGTGTGTAATTTTTTGGTTATAGTTACGTTTTTGGGGTAATGACATTTTGATTTGATTTACACAAATGTAGATTAGTTTTAGTTGCTGCAAGTTTTGTGGCATTTAAAAATGATTACAAAACTTTATTTTAACCCTCAAAGAAGCTGAAATGCCTTAACACTATATCACTTGAAATGTATATTTGATAACCCCGTTAAATTGAATCTAATTTACTATCATTTTCTTTTATATGTCTTAATATTTGTTATTTATATAAATCTTTATTTTTTTGTTACACTTTATTTTTAAGTGTTTATGTTGCACTCCAATTATACATTTACGTTCTGAGTAATATTAGCCTAATTAACTACATGTACTTCTGTTGGGTTAATTGCATGTAATTATTAGGGCTGGGTATCGATTCACATTTCGATTTCGATTCGATTTCGATTCGCAAGCTCTCAGTTCGATTCGATTTCGATTTTCGATTCTCGATTCCTGATTTGATTCTCGATTCAACTACAAGGAAGATGTAATAAAAATCCTATATTTATAATTTATAAAAAAGAACAGTGGACATAAGTTTACTAGTGGTTAATTAATACAAGAAAATTAAGAGCCATAAACCTATATATAAAACACTTTTTATTTTAGGTACACTAAATGCATACAAAGATTTTGATGCAATATGCAAAAAAGAGTCGCACAGAACAGTCGCACAGCTTGATCAAACAGTATCATGTTATTTTATGTTTAAGATAGATAAATATAAATATTTAACAAAAATTTACATTGATCTTACCTAAATGTTAATGTATTTTTTTTGTTAAGAGTTTATGTATGGATGCTTGATTTCAATCTTTGAATTAAATTGAAAAAAGTAGCACAAATAAATACAATAGAATAAAGACAAAAATTAAGAGACATTTTGGGGTAGTTTTTTGGGTATGTCAGATATACTACAGAAACTGAATAAAGTAATCCAATGTAAAATAACACTGGATACTCTTTTTAGTCCAGACTGAATTAAATACAAAGGCTATTAATTCTGATTGCTTACAATTAATACTATATTCTGTTGTTATGACAACAGAATTAATGACTGACACAAATGGCTGCGTTCACTTTAAGAACTAGTGCGCGGATCCATTACTGTTTCATTAACTTTCTGTCACACGCGTTTAATGCTAATTTAAGACATTACCGACTGTCTTTACGAGGTTACTCACCAAGACCAGAGTTTTGACATAATGTTGCGTGTTTTAACTGTTAAAGCGATATAATCCAGGGATAAAACTTTTGTTTCTGGCGAGCTGTTTGTGAGGCGGATTTAGGCTGTGCACGCAGTGAAAGAAATCTCTGAGAGTGCGCGAGCACGGGATGGTTTAACATTGCTTGAGCAAATGAATGATAAATGTTAGTTACGATCATAGGTTACGATGCAATGCTGGCCCGATTGTGCAAGTGAATATTCCGTCGTGTCCCGACTCCTAAACGCGAGTGTGAGTGTGTATTGACAGCTGCAGCGCTTAGCGCTTGGCGCTTGCCTACTGCAGAGAGACGAGAAGATGCAGCACCGCGTCCGCGAGCCCTTTATATGGAAAAAATCGATTGAGCGTTGAGAATCGATTTTGAATCGACCACATTTTAAAAAACGATTAATCGATGATTAATCAATTTTTGCCCAGCCCTAGTAATTATGCATAAAACTAAGTTTTAATCTCTCTCTCTCTCTCTCTCTCTCTCTCTCTCTCTCTCTCTCTCTCTCTCTCTCTCTCTCTGTGTGAGTTTATCCTGTGAGTTTATTGTGGGTGTGTTTAACGTTGATAATGGTTGTTTATTATTAATAAAACAAAGAAATGTAGGCTAAAATAAATTACGCTCCCAAACTGTAGATGGCGCAGATGTGATAATGTGTGCTGGTCTGCGCATGGGGACTGGCTGGACTGCTGTGACGTTAGGAGTGATGTAGTGATGGACACGCTCGCTCAGGAGTCAGGACAGGTTGAAGTTACTGCACTGGACACAATAACAATGGCAGAAATATCCCTTTATCTCTCCAGCGTCAGTATAACTGTGACACATGATATGGACAATGATGACAAGGTAAATTATTGACCAATTTACGTTACATGACCGCATGTATCAGTTTTATTGTAGGCTACTGTTATCACTTATCTATTTATTTATTTATTTTTGAAGCATTCCCATTGCGCCTGGAATTAAAATCTCGGTCCCAATCATTTCTATCACTATAAAGCTAAAACAAGCATATTAAACTGATTAGTGCTTATGCTTATTTACATAGAAACTAAAACCTGTCACCAAAAGTTACTACATTAATACTAAAAAGTGATATGGTATTATAGCTATCAACTGTCGTCTAATAAAGAAATGAGAATGTCTGAAAGTTTTGAAGCAGAACCATATTTGTATCTATTTTTTAAGCAGACCCATGTACATTTAATTTGATATTAGAATAAATTCAACAAACACAACAATACTGTGGTGTTTTGTAAACTACCATTGTTAATTTCTTTTTTGTAATGACACTGAGTAATGTTCTTCCCTCATTTCAGTTTAAAACCCCATCATTTTGTACATAATCAACTTATTCCTAATATTGATGATATGTGATGTGTGTGTGTGTGTGTGTGTGTGTGTGTGTGTGTGTGTGTGTGTGTGTGTGTGTGTGTGTGTGCGCCTGGGGACAGAGCTCTGGAAAAGAGAAAGAATACGAGTGTGTGGAGCTTGGTGATCTAGACAGAAAAGAGAAGACCCCGCGCCGCATTATTCATTTCTCCAGTGGGGAAACCATGGAAGAATACAGCACAGATGAAGAGGAGGAGGACAAAAGACAGAACGCAAAGAAAGAACTTCTATCTTCCATGGACACAGTATGTGTGTGTTTGAACAAATCCTCTGAATGGCCCTTAAAGGGATAGTTCATCATTTAGTCACCCTCATGTCCTTCCAAACTCGTATGAATTCTGTGAAATGCAAAAGACGACATTTTTCAGAACATCCTTTGTGTTCCACTGTAGAAAGTTGGTTTGAGACAACATGAGGTACATTTTGGCACTATCCTGAGGTAAAAAAATAAGAGAATGACAAAACAGTCTCATGAAGATGCGTATCTATACCACGAATGTCATTTCTCGTGGCATTTATATGGCAAAAATGTTTTTTTGCGCGCTTATGCTACGCACTAAAAAACCCTGGGGTAGGCTTAGGGGAGAGGGGGGTGGGGAGTTTGTGCGTATTATACGCCAAAAAGTGCGAATCATGCACGCGAAAAACGCGTACCATATACACGCAAAAAAAAAAACGTTTTTGGCGTATAAATGCCACGAGAAATGACATTCGTGCTAGATACGAACTTTAATGAGATCGAGCTCGAACGACAGTACATAACTGTATTTTTATCTTTTTTTTTAAAGTCCAAGCTGACTTGGGGTCCGTATGTCTGGTTTCAAATGTGGAGAGCAGCTACATCCACTATATCCGGTAAGTCTGTTACTGAAACACGCTCATTGGTTTACCAATCAAAACACACACTTCTGCCAACCAATCAGAGCACATTACACTTTTTGTAAGGAGGGGCTTCATTGATACAGGAACTAAATAGATCATTACAGACAGATTGGGAAGAGCCATAACGATGTAAAATATGTGGGAAAATGATGTTTTTAAACATTCAAGCATGAAAGCCTATTCTAGTAGAGTCCAAAAACAAAATGAAGACTTTGTAAAAGGGTGTAATAGGGCCTTTTTAACATCACATCAGCTTCTACAAAATTAACAACAATCTTAGCTTGGAAGTTGGAAATAAAACTTCCTATTCATAAAATCCTATTCATATTCTATGGCATAATGACATAATAAAATGTGCATAAGTAATCATGCCTGGGGATTAAAAAGCGTTTTCTGGCCTAATGTTTGTGTCTGTGGGAATGGGAAGCAAATCTTCCTCAGGCCATTGTGGATGATGTTAAATGATTATGTCATGGCGGTTTTGATGTTGTATTCCAATATGGAAAACACCGAAACACTTTTGAGCCCTAAATATATGATTATTTTTGTATGCTGCTATCTAGTTTACATTTAGTAAAGCTTTTAATCTCTTCAGAGATCCATTAAGCTTTTAAAAAAATGTAGGCAGAAAATTGAGACACTGTTTTACACATTTGTAAAAATTCGTATTCTATAACTATCTCCAATCTTACAGCTTGTGACTACCTGGGTGAGCGAATGGCATCTCTTTTCGGCATCACCTCAGCTAAATACCAGTATGCCATAGATGAATACAGCAGGTCAAAGAGAGAGGTGCTGCAGTCATTTATATTCACTCACTGTAAAAGGCTAGTTTCAGAATTGGCATATTGTAATGTTTTTGTTGTTTTTTTAACAGAAGGAGGAGAGAGCTGAAGATACACAGCTGTCTGAAGAGGAAGAACACCTGTTTGAAGAGCAGCAAAACGATGAAGATGAGGACCCGAAGACCAACCAGCCCGAGATCAACAGTACTCAAGTACAGGTGACCAATGAGCTGGGCTGTCAGACCTCTTTAGTGCCCAACACTGTTCACATCCCTGCGCTTGTCACTAGTACTCAACCAACACAAGTATAGTCATATAAACAGTAGTCTCTATTCTTTAAAGCACTTACCACAGGGACGTAATCATGCTCTGTAATAGATATCCACGTTAACTTGTGACTTTAACTGCCTTAATGCACTGATCCTGGGCCAGTGAAACAATATGATACTGATCATGGTGCTAATGAGCAAATTCTTCTGCCTCTGACCAAAAATGAATTTGTTCTGAAATGCCACTCCGCTAACATGATTACACTGAACATTTCTACATAGGTGTTTTTTAATGGACTCTGTACAGTGTGTATGTTTTATTATTATTATTAGTGTTAAGAAGCATAATGATGGACTTATCCTCCATCAATCCAGAGACACATACCTCACACTGAATTTTCAGTACTTATCTAATATACTGTTAATGCTTGATATTTCTGATGTCACTGTTTGTTTTTTAAAGAGAAAATGTCATTTGTTTTTTTACCGTTTTGTGTTTAACGTGAATAAAATACTACAGTATTATTTCATTCGAGTGTTTAGTTCAGGGTTCGACACAGAGTTTGAAAATGACTTGATTTTAATTGTTATGGTTTCAAGGTGTTTGAATTTTGAATGTCGTCCTTAAAAACATCTAGAGTGATTAAAAGAGAAAAAAGCTATTTATGAAAATGAACCTTCATTAAAGATCAAGTCTTTGGGTCCCTTGCGTCACTATGCGTTCACACCAGACGCGAATTGCACGTCAAATTTGCGTCTACCGTGTCTTGTTTGACGCCTGACCACTTTGTGTTAGTTCACGTGCCAAGAGTTAAACTTACATGCGTAAAATAAAAGTTTGAAGCGAAATTTACGTGCGCCGGATTCAAAACCCGTTCGCGGCCATCTTTTTTTTATGTCGACCGAGCATTCATCGAGTGAGTCACCGCTCTCTATTTGCTCTGGAGAGCAGAACAGCGGCGTGGGGATCATCGTTGCCGTATTTGTGTCCACCGGACCCTTCGTAGGTGAACCGTTTGGCGAGTTTCACCATTTGCTCGCTCCAGGAGCTGCGTCTGGATGACGTTCGCTGTTAGCGGTACTTCCGCCTGTCCCGCGCCCAGTTTGATGACCTGTTGTCCCACATCCTCAAGATGTCTACTGTAGGGTTTTCTACTGATATAGTTATTTTAAAATCAATTTAGAGTCACATGTCAAGTTTTAATTTCATCGTGTAAAGACAAGTGTGTAGTTCTGTACACTGGGTGATACGTTTAGTGCTAGACAAGGCGCTTTGCATTAAAGGTGCTGTATAGCCTGGCTAACGCCAGACAACGTATCATTAAGAAAGAAACGTGGTCTGGAAACCACATGTTAAATTTCTCGTATTTGAGGCGTGGTTTACGAATGCCCAGAGCCATATTATTGGGTGCTACGAATGTCTATCAAATGCGCCTGTACGTAGCTCATAGCCAATCGGGTCAATGATGCCAGATGACGTATGTAGAGCGACAGAAAATTAGACAAGAGAATCAGAGAATTAGGAGATTTAACTAAAGGGGTAATCCATCAGCCGGAAGTTGAAGCCTCGCGGGAGCCGCCATTGTGGCAGAACTTCACCTGCCGTTAGCATTCCATTGACTCCCATTCATTTTGGTCTCACTTTGACAGTGAATAACTTTACATCTGAGGCGTCCAAAGACTTCATTTGTCCATTATTTATTTCCAAAGAAACACAGCAATGTATAAAACGCTCCATTACTTTGTATCTTACGCTATCGCCCTGTAGATGCCGTTTTTGTGAAAAATAGGCTAACGATTACATCATCACTATGCAACTTTCTGTGGCACAATAGAGACATAGACGTAGAAGCTCGCAGGCAATCTTTTACTGTCTATGAGGCAATCAGGGGGACATGGAGGCACAAAGTCGAGGGAGAAGCCTTTTACCGTCTATGGGAGAAGCCCATAAATAGAGAGTCCATAAAAGCAATGGGAGAATATATTTCAACGTTTTGGCTTGGCACAGCTACTAGAAGATTTACAACTGTCAGATTGTCGTCATGCTCAGTTTGAGACTGCGCTGTCGCTTAGACATCAGACAGGAAGTGTCTTGAAATCAGTGGGGTCGCTTTGTCCATTTCTTTAACTGTCTATGGATTTAACGTAAAACTTCAAATAATACCCAATAGGCCAATAGAGTCTCAATAGCCGAGTCTCTTTTGCACGTCTGGTGTGACTGCAGGTTTGGGTAAATAAAAGCCGGTCTCAAATAGAGGCTCAGGCTATTATTTGATAAGTTTTATGGTAGGTATACTCAAAGGCTGTATCAAAAGTTAACTTCGCGTCTGCTGCCAAGATGGATCCATAGATATAAACAAACTGCTTTGGTGTCGCATAGACATCGTCGTCGTCTTGCCGCTCCCTCCCTGTTCTGTGATTGGTTCCCTATCTCAAACAAAAATTTGGTTCAAGGGAGGGGTGTGTTTGTTTGGGTTGATTTCAAATATCAACAGTGTTTCTCAGAAATCCCTTACTGCACATTTCATTATAAAAATATAATTACAATATCTAATAACCTAACTAGAGTTAGCAATACTGATAGCAAAGTGATTCACTCTTAAAATATAGCCTGAACCCTGTAAGTTGGATGGATCTGTATGTGTTGTGTGGGTAGATTATGCTCTACTGTCCTCCCCGCTGATAGATACTGTTTTGTCTTCGGCAACAAAGGACTCAATGTCTGTGTGGTACTGAAGGCCAGTTGAGCTTGTCCTCAGTGTAACCCTGCTTATATGAGTAAGGCTCAGACAGAGACACATATTCATTATGATATGATCCAAATTAGCCTCATATACCCCGCCAGGTTTATTTGCAGTATGTTTACAAAACTCATTTTTAATTTGCAAGCACATGATGCATGTACCATGGCAATAAAATGGCAGTAGTTATAACCCTACAGCTTGTGTCAAGATGATTTATTACCAGATGATTGACAGGTGGGCGGACAGGTGCTAGCCTTTGACCTTGACATTCCATCTTTGAAGTAGGAATGAACCTTTGAACTTTTGGATTCCATCTATCGATCAATGAAATTGATATTTCGTTTTTGGCCTATTGACCTTTTTTATTACAGATCATTTGGTCATTTGTCTTTGATTCATGGGGTATAATCATTTATTCTGACAGTTAGTTTTGACCTGGTGCCCGTTTCAATAAGGAGGTTCAACCAACTCTGAGTTAAAGCAACTCTGAGTTTGGAGCGCAGATATTATGAGTCACCATGGCAACAGCGCCAGACAAAAAGGTGTTGGGTGTAATTAATAACCAAGTAATCTAAATATTGTAATTTACTTAAAGGGATTACTCTTAATTCTTCTGTAATTTAAAATAAAATATGATGCAATTAAATTAAATAGGCTACTGCATAAACTATAGACCAATTCAGTATAAAACAATAGTGGATTAAACATACATTTTTAAAAGGTACATTTTTTTATGTAACCTTCTCCCTCTACACACTTTGATCAATTCAAGAATAATTCATGCAATTGTATATTGTTAATTTGAAAGAATTAAAAGTGCAGTTTCTTGTCTCTCCTCCTTGTATTGTTCAAGTGGTTGAGGTTGATATAGGATTTAGCAATTAGTAATATGTAGACAATACTTTCTAGAGATAGTAATTATTATACATTAATCTAAGAACACCAGTGAAGATGTCATTTGTAGTTAGGGTTGGGTATTGAGAATCGAGTATCGATTGGAACCGAGACTAACTTTTCGTTTTTCCCGGAATCGTTCAAAAGTTAAAATTTCGATTCCTAGTTTTGATATTCACCAGAGCAGAAGAAGAAACCACTGAACAACACAAGAAGCGTCTACCGGAAGTGTTGGTATAACCACGCGAGTCGAACATGAGTACCTTACGTCGGCGATCCAAAGTGTGGCTTCACTTTTCTAAAAATAACGAAATCTCGGCAAAACACGGACGTTTGTGTTGTGATGTGAATCCTAGTTTCGCCTGACTAAACATCCAGGTATCATGCAGTAATTCACCAAACAGAAATAAATACAAATGAGGAGTAATTCACTAATGAGTTTGCCAATGTAACGTTAGGGTTTGTTGTGGGAAGAAGGAGACAGGAACCAGTGAACATTTAAGCATTTTAATAGTAAAATGAACAATTACAAAACGAAAGTATAAGCCAGCAGCCCCTCATTGGCGACTGCTGTAACGTTACACACAACAGAAACAAAACACAACATAAAATCAGGCCTGTTTCTCTCTCGATCTGCCGTCGTCGCTCCCCGTTTTATGCTTTCTTTTCTCCGTGAGAAATGCAAGACCGGATCGCGCCTCACAGGTGTCTTTCATTATCAGTCTCTGTTATAACACACGCCACCGGCGTCCTCTTAAGTTACGTCCCTCGCCCTCGATTGTCCTGCTCGCCACAGCCAACTAGACATTTTGTGTGAAATGAATTTCAAACTCCGGTGACAGCTAATGTTAGCCTTGTAGACGGAAGAGTGAATTCTCTGTTTGTGCTGTTCCCATAGACGGGCTGTTCCGGATTAGTGGGTGTGGCTTGCCGAGCTGTGCATTGTGGGACATGTCGTTTTTTTCATATATAGGCGCCCCTTGGTTACACTGTAAAAAATATTTTCAAGATTTGTTATCACAACATATTTTCTTTTGTCAAATCAACTTTATAATAATTTATTTAGTTGAGATAACTTATTATTTTGAGTTTCTGATGGTTTAATTAATCTACTTCATTGTATTAACTCACTTTTTCCAGTTCAATCAACTTAAAATTTTAAGACAACCCAGGTTACTTACTTTAAGTTAAACCAACAATATTTTTTTACAGTGTAGTAATCACAACATTTTCTCTTTTGTCAAATCAACTTAAATAATTTATTTAGTTCAGATAACATATAATTTTGAGTTTCTGATGATTAAATTAATCTCCTTCATTGTATTAACTCACTTTTTCCAGTTCAATGAACTTAAAATTTTAACCCTTGTGCATCCTTATGGACATTTTTGTCCTTTTCAGTTTTGTTTTTTTGATCACTTTGCCTGTGTTAAAGCTAACTGCAAAAAACTTGGCACAGGTGTGTATTTTTATTGGAATTTTACTATTTCACCGCCATTTTCTTAAAAAAAATATTTTTTTGCATTAGGTACAAAAAATACTCCCTCTCAGCCCCTTTTGGACAAAAATGTCCCCATTGAAACCCATTAAAACTGCCATTTTTAATCCCCGGTTCATTTAACTATAAAATTATGCAATCTTTGTTAAGAGGTTTGAGATTTTTAAAACAAATATTACATTATTCCTGTTTTCTGGTTCGGCATATTATAGAGCCAACTGGATAAATTATGCAACAATATTTGTGTGGGTGTGTTGGTATGGATGTCAGAGTGTGGTTAGTATGTGTGTTATAAAAAAATATGTGTGTGTGTGTGTGCGCATGTGTGTCTTTGTAGTACTGAGAGAGAAAAACTGCAAATTCAAATCAAATCACTGTGAGCTCCAGTGGGGTTTTGCTGGCACCCACTGGGTAAAATATGTTACTACGCCCAAACAAACTGTTACCGAAAGCTAATTTTTTGAGATATCATCCTCAAATTTGGAACACAACCTATTTAGATTTATGGCTTTGATTTTATTGCAGTTTTGAGTTCAACCTGATTTATAAAATATATATTTTATATAAAATATTTGTTTATAAATAATTTTCATAAACTTATACCTATATAAGTTTTTTTTGGATTTACTTATTATTATTTTTTTACTTCAGCAAAAATCTGCAAAGGGTCTTCTTTAAAATGATACCAAACTTAAGTCTGTGCTCCAAACCGTCACATTTTTATGACAGTTTTTTGACATGGACATTTTTGTCCTCTTTTTACCTGTGTAACTTTTTTTAATTGATGCACAAGGGTTAAGGCAACCAGGTTACTTACTTTTTTAAGTTAAACCATCAATATTTTTGCTCCTCTTAACATACTCAGAGTTTTCACTTAACCTCCTTTCTGAAACAGGCCCCTGTTGATCCCATGGAATAATCATTTTATTTTGACAGTTAGTTTGCCCCTTTGGTGTTTTTGTTGTTTCAATGAATACTGAAAGAAAGAAAGAAAGAAAGAAAGAAAGAAAGAAAGAAAGAAAGAAAGAAAGAAAGAAAGAAAGAAAGAAAGAAAGAAAGAAAGAAAGAAAGAAAGAAAGAAAGAAAGAAAGAAAGAAAGAAAGAAAGAAAGAAAATTTAAATATGAGTTCTATTTACAATCTAAAATTGGTATTCTACTTTTTTATTACCTGACGAATCATCAAGATTCAGGCCACTTTCCTTCTCCATAGAAAGAAAGAAAGAAAGAAACAAAGAAACAAAGAGGCAGAAAGAGTTAAATACGAGTTCTATTCACAATCTAAAATTGGTATTTTATTACCTGACATAAAGAATCATCCCAGGAAAGATTCAGGCCTCTTTCCTTCTCCATTCAAAAAAAAAAGAAACAAACAAACAAACAAAGAGGAAGAAAATTTAAATACGAGTTCTATTCACAATCTAAAATTGGTATTCTACTTTTTCATTACCTGACGAATCATCAAGATTCAGGCCTCTTTCCTTCTCCATTCAAAGAAAGAAAGAAAGAAACAAACAAACAAACAAACAAACAAAGAGGAAGAAAATTTAAATACGAGTTCTATTTACAATCTAAAATTGGTA
>NW_024121432.1:30147506-30300006 GCF_016745375.1 Pimephales promelas | reverse complement strand
CAAGATTCAGGCCACTTTCCTTCTCCATAGAAAGAAAGAAAGAAACAAACAAACAAACAAACAAATACGAGTTCTATTCACAATCTAAAATTGGTATTTTATTACCTGACATAAAGAATCATCCCAGGAAAGATTCAGGCCTCTTTCCTTCTCCATTCAAAAAAGAAAGAAAGAAACAAACAAACAAAGAGGAAGAAAATTTAAATACGAGTTCTATTCACAATCTAAAATTGGTATTCTACTTTTTTATTACCTGACGAATCATCAAGATTCAGACCTCTTTCCTTCTCCATAGAAAGAAAGAAAGAAAGAAACAAAGAAACAAAGAGGCAGAAAGAGTTAAATACGAGTTCTATTCACAATCTAAAATTGGTATTTTATTACCTGACATAAAGAATCATCCCAGGAAAGATTCAGGCCTCTTTCCTTCTCCATTCAAAAAAGAAAGAAAGAAACAAACAAACAAAGAGGAAGAAAATTTAAATACGAGTTCTATTCACAATCTAAAATTGGTATTCTACTTTTTCATTACCTGACGAATCATCAAGATTCAGGCCTCTTTCCTTCTCCATTCAAAGAAAGAAAGAAACAAACAAACAAACAAACAAAGAGGAAGAAAATTTAAATACGAGTTCTATTTACAATCTAAAATTGGTCTTCTGCTTTTTTATTACCTGACGAATCATCAAGATTCAGGCCTCTTTCCTTCTCCATAGAAAGAAAGAAACAAACAAACAAACAAACAAACAAATACGAGTTCTATTCACAATCTAAAATTGGTATTCTACTTCTTTATTACCTGACGAATCATCAAGATTCAGGCCACTTTCCTTCTCCATAGAAAGAAAGAAACAAACAAACAAACAAACAAACAAACAAATACGAGTTCTATTCACAATCTAAAATTGGTATTCTACTTCTTTATTACCTGACGAATCATCAAGATTCAGGCCTCTTTCCTTCTCCATAGAAAGAAAGAAACAAACAAACAAACAAATACGAGTTCTATTCACAATCTAAAATTGGTATTCTACTTCTTTATTACCTGACGAATCATCAAGATTCAGGCCACTTTCCTTCTCCATGGAAAGAAAGAAAGAAAGAAACAAACAAACAAACAAACAAATACGAGTTCTATTCACAATCTAAAATTGGTATTCTACTTCTTTATTACCTGACGAATCATCAAGATTCAGGCCACTTTCCTTCTCCATAGAAAGAAAGAAAGAAAGAAACAAACAAACAAACAAACAAAGAGGAAGAAAATTTAAATACGAGTTCTATTCACAATCTAAAATTGGTATTCTACTTTTTTATTACCTGACGAATCATCAAGATTCAGGCCTCTTTCCTTCTCCAAAGAAAGAAAGAAAGAAAGAAAGGAAAGGAAAGAAAGAAAGAAACAAACAAACAAACAAACAAACAAACAAATACGAGTTCTATTCACAATCTAAAATTGGTATTCTAATTCTTTATTACCTGACGAATCATCAAGATTCAGGCCACTTTCCTTCTCCATAGAAAGAAAGAAAGAAAGAAACAAACAAACAAACAAATACGAGTTCTATTCACAATCTAAAATTGGTATTCTACTTCTTTATTACCTGACGAATCATCAAGATTCAGGCCACTTTCCTTCTCCATAGAAAGAAACAAACAAACAAACAAACAAACAAATACGAGTTCTATTCACAATCTAAAATTGGTATTCTACTTCTTTATTACCTGACGAATCATCAAGATTCAGGCCATTTTCCTTCTCCATAGAAAGAAAGAAACAAACAAACAAACAAACAAACAAACAAATACGAGTTCTATTCACAATCTAAAATTGGTATTCTACTTCTTTATTACCTGACGAATCATCAAGATTCAGGCCTCTTTCCTTCTCCATAGAAAGAAAGAAACAAACAAACAAACAAATACGAGTTCTATTCACAATCTAAAATTGGTATTCTACTTCTTTATTACCTGACGAATCATCAAGATTCAGGCCACTTTCCTTCTCCATAGAAAGAAAGAAAGAAAGAACAAACAAACAAACAAACAAATACGAGTTCTATTCACAATCTAAAATTGGTATTCTACTTCTTTATTACCTGACGAATCATCAAGATTCAGGCCACTTTCCTTCTCCATAGAAAGAAAGAAAGAAAGAAACAAACAAACAAACAAACAAAGAGGAAGAAAATTTAAATACGAGTTCTATTCACAATCTAAAATTGGTATTCTACTTTTTTATTACCTGACGAATCATCAAGATTCAGGCCTCTTTCCTTCTCCAAAGAAAGAAAGAAAGAAAGAAAGGAAAGGAAAGAAAGAAAGAAACAAAGAAACAAACAAACAAACAAATACGAGTTCTATTCACAATCTAAAATTGGTATTCTAATTCTTTATTACCTGACGAATCATCAAGATTCAGGCCACTTTCCTTCTCCATAGAAAGAAAGAAAGAAAGAAACAAACAAACAAACAAATACGAGTTCTATTCACAATCTAAAATTGGTATTCTACTTCTTTATTACCTGACGAATCATCAAGATTCAGGCCACTTTCCTTCTCCATAGAAAGAAACAAACAAACAAACAAACAAACAAATACGAGTTCTATTCACAATCTAAAATTGGTATTCTACTTCTTTATTACCTGACGAATCATCAAGATTCAGGCCACTTTCCTTCTCCATAGAAAGAAAGAAATAAACAAACAAACAAACAAACAAACAAATACGAGTTCTATTCACAATCTATAATTGGTCTTCTACTTCTTTATTACCTGACGAATCATCAAGGTTCAGGCCACTTTCCTTCTCCATAGAAAGAAAGAAACAAACAAACAAATACGAGTTCTATTCACAATCTAAAATTGGTATTTTATTACCTGACATAAAGAATCATCCCAGGAAAGATTCAGGCCTCTTTCCTTCTCCATTCAAATAAAGAAAGAAAGAAACAAACAAACAAAGAGGAAGAAAATTTAAATACGAGTTCTATTCACAATCTAAAATTGGTATTCTACTTTTTTATTACCTGACGAATCATCAAGATTCAGGCCTCTTTCCTTCTCCAAAGAAAGAAAGGAAAGGAAAGGAAAGGAAAGGAAAGGAAAGGAAAGGAAGGAAAGGAAAGAAAGAAAGAAAGAAAGAAAGAAAGAAAGAAAGAAAGAAAAAGAAAGAAAGAAAGAAAGAAAGAAAGAAAGAAAGAAAGAAAGAAAAGAAGAAAGAAAGAAAGAAAGAAAGAAAAGAAAGAAAGAAAGAAAGAAAGAAAGAAAGAAAGAAAGAAAGAAAGAAAGAAAGAAAGAAAGAAAGAAAGAAAGAAAGAAAGAAAGAAAGAAAGAAAGAAAATTGGTATTCTACTTTTTCATTACCTGAAGAATCATCAAAATTCAGGCCTCTTTCCTTCTCCATTGAAAGATAGAAAGTTTCTACTTTTTATTAGTGTGTTAAGTCGCATTGAAATTCATTACATATGTAAAAGAAAACACACACCATAAGCACACAACGCAACACACCTGCATCACAACAGATAAAAATTAAAGCAATGTGGGATTTTCAAACCACATAGTATGCAGTGCCTGATTTATTTTGTGCGAATAAACCTTTAACATTTCTTTGTTCGCTTGATTTTTCAGAACATTTAAACAGATGATTTCAAAAAGGCGAGGGAACAAACTCAGCCATTTCAAAAAGTGGTGGGGACATGTCCCTATCGCCCCCAGTGTAAATGACAACTAATCTCACAATCTAAAATTGGTATTCTACATTTGTCTTAACTTACCTGAGAATGAATCATCCCAGGAAAGATTCAGGCCTTTTTCCTCCTCTATTCAAATGTTGCAGTTTGTTGTTTCTTTTACTTTTTTATGAAAATCGTTTAACTGGCATTAAATATTACTAGATCTATATGAATTACTTGAAAGAAAACCAGTTTACAAACATTAATAGTCTGACTACGAATCTAAGAAGGAGCTTTAGTTTGTTTGTTTGTTTGTTTGTTTAGCTGTAACCTAGGAAACTTGAGCTCTTCAGTGTCCACAGCTTTAGACTGACTCAGGTGACATCATAACCAGAGGCAACGGCTCGCAGCAGCAAGCTGTTGTCATGACAACCAGATACTTTGCTGTTAAAGGCATTCTACGAAGCAAACAAACTTGAAATCGCAAAGATAAATGCTTTCTTTTTCTGCAAACCATATATTTAACTCCATTGAAACAAGTCAGTGAGCCTAAACAGCTGAAAGGATATTTTTGTATAAATGTGTTCCTCAAAAGAGCCAGTAGATGGCGATTGTTAACCATTTTGGTGTCAAAAAGAGACAAGATCGTACATCACTTACAAATCATTATGTTTAAAGCAGTTTCACATGTGGTGTTACACAGTTTTGACCAATTTTATTATGCAAAAAAAAAAAAACTGCAAGACACTGGCTCTGATCATATTGCATGAATGGAGGCAATGATTTAAACATCTACTGAACATTAATCATGTTCCGTTTATAATCCCCGTTCACTTTCATTTTTTTGTGTGTGTGTGTGTGTGTGTGTGACATTAGCCTATTCATATTGCGATCCTACAATCAACATGTCAAAGGAGACACAATAGATTTCTTTTTTTAACCCCTTCTTTCCAATCCCCTCCTTTACACCCCACTGAATTGGGGAAAAAAATGTAACAGAAGGAAATGTATACGTATACCTTCTACACTCATGCACATACATACCCAAACGTATATACACCCATATATTCAATACAAACATCTCCATATACATGTTTACATACAGAGGTGGTCCATGCTTGGTTTTTGTTTTTCACTGAATTGCTTATCATATGTGAGCCATCTCATCTTAAATAACTTTTAAATAACATTTTGCCTCTCATCTTGTGCATTATCATTTCATTTTCATATAGGTTTTCTACAGCCTCATTTATCCAACCTGGGTGGATCAATAATTTTCAACACCCAGCATGACATGTAATTGTTCAAAATTAGTATTGTGAACACAGATTTGCTTCATTGATTCTAACACATTAACCCAATATGGCTGGATTTTTGAATGTGTGGAGGACATGAGCCAGGTCAACATTACATTCAGCACACTCGCTCCAACAGAATTGTGTTTGATTTGTATATTTACACATTTTCATAGGTGTTCTAAAAAATCGAACCAATAGTTTCCACGCATGGCAGTCACTGTTATTCCAATGTCTATCTCCCAAAAGTTCAAAAAATTATTAATTGGATTATCATTATTATTATTTAAAATATTATAAATTTGTCCCGTTACATTTTTGAAGCTCGACTTTTCATAGACTTTTAAGATATGCTCCACGATAGGACTAGTCTTGGAAAGACTGTATATTTGTTATATAGCTCCTTCCTTGGAGGTATCTAAAAAAAAAAGGATAGATTCTTCACATGTAGCCTATCAACTGCATGATCTTTGAACATTTCATGAAATCTTTAAGTCCCTTTGTTTCCCATATCCTGAAAGTCTCGTCCATTAGATTTGGAGTGAAGTCTGGGTCTTGACTAATTTCCCTCAGGCAAACCATATCAGTTGATTTTATTTTCATAATTTTACATAATCTTTTCCAACTCTTCCATGTATGGTAAATAGATTATTTCAAATGTTTTACCTTTCTGCAGTTTGCCCTGAGAAAATTTAGAGATTCACTTTCATTTAATGGAACTGATTATCCAGTTTATACTTCAACAAAGAACAAAAGTCATAAGGGTTTGGAATCGCATGACATTGAATAAACGATGATGATTTTTATTTGGTGTTGATTTATTTAGAATTGTGATTGGGACAGATGGAGCCTACACTGTAAAAAAAATATTTTTGTGTGAAGTAAATATTAGTAAAAAACCCCAATGTAATTTACTTGAAAAAGTCAGTTCAGACAAGAATTTAAAAAACGAAGTAAATTTCATATCAGTTCTTAATTCAAGCCAGTAGAAATGAAAGTGTAAATCTCAACTCAATAAAATTAAGTAAATATTACTCAACTTTTCTGATACTGGGGTTCCCATCATGCACTGCACCTTGAATAATTAATGAGGCTGATTTTTCACTGGTTTGCAGCTGTATTTACACTGTTTTCTCATTATTAGTAGTCAGTATTAGTAAATTGCCATTTTGTGACATTTCGAGTAAATTGTTTGCTCAAAATGACACATTCAAACACAAAAACGACCCATCAAATGTTACCGCCAGTGTATTGTCTACCAAGTATTGAGGTGTTTGCATTCACATGAGGCTTAATGTCTGACATGATGCATATGTAAATTACTGAGATGATCGAAGTAAAGCACATACTATAAATGACTAATAAAATTCAAGATTATAGTTTTAGTGAAATTTAATACAAAGGCAAAGGAAATCGATATTAATCAACCTTTTACTAGCTGAGTTAAAATTACTTATTTTTTGTAAAGTTTACTTAATTCCATATTACAAGTAAATTTAACTTAAAGATAAATATGTTTAGGTTTTTACTTGGCAAATCTTTGTAAATTTACTAGCATTTTCTGAGATAGTTTAGCAAGGTTTTTTCAAGTAAATCCTACTCCAAATTTTTTACAGTGTACCTGACAAACAAAGCATGAGTTCTTCCTGAAAAACACAAATTAAGAGCGATCTTCAGATTCATTTTGCCGTGTCATTGGCGATGGTTTATAATCAGTGGGAAACCCCAGATTACACAAATATTTTAATGATATAGTGTAGCAACACTTGATGGCAGTGTTTATCTGGGCTAACAGCCATTGTGTAATAACTGTAATAGTTTTTTCTACCAAACTTATTCATCATTTAATATTTAAATAGAGCACAGAGTTTCAGTTTTTGGTAATTAAATCCCCTGAATGCATCACACCACAGGCATTGACTTCCAAAAATAGGTCACACACCACATCTTTGTCCTCTGTGATTTTACCCTTCACAAAGATTTGTTTCTAAACTAGCAGGGGGATTCTGTGTTATTTGGTACATCCGTCTAGACTCTGCACACTTCAGAGATTGTTCACCTTTTCCGGCGTGGCTTTGCGTCAGACAGCTGCAGAAAAAGTGGGTGAGGTTTTTTTTTTTTCTTTACCAGGGAAAAAATATAGACATGAACGTAGCGCTGCAGAGACTCCCAGGCTGAAAATAGATCAGCTTCACTGCGTGATTCAGAACAACTTCCCTTAATTCAAATCATTGTCCTGATCCCACAATGATACCGCACAACTGTCTGGATGTTGTCATGGTGCTGATATTTAAAGTCAGTCACTCACTGTCAGAAAAAAAGGTACAAAAGCTGTCACTGGGGCGGTACCTTTTCAAAAAGGTACACTTTTGTACCTAAAGGGTGCATATTGGTACCATAATTGTACAAATATGTACCATGAAGGTACCAATATGCACCCTTTAGGTACAAAAGTGTACCCCAGTGACAGCTTTCGTACCTTTTTTTCTGAGAGTGTGAAATCAAATTTTTTAATTTATTTTTTAATTTGCTATATTTATTAAAAATGATTTATCCGTGTACATCATTGTAATTTTAATTCATGTGTCATGTGAATATGTATAAACATATTCAAAATCACTCTCTTCTCTGGTGATGTGTTCACTAGTGTGAGGGCGGGAAAACCTGTCACTCATATCGGATCGACCAATAGCAATAAACCAAAACCATCCAATTAATTCCTGATGGACAAAATCAAGTCCCGTCCTATTTTTTTTTTTCTTGTAGCCGTTTTACTCAGATATATGTATCAAGAACAGACTATCACAACTTCCGGTTCATGTCGACTTTCAGCAGTTGTGGCCTAATGGTTAGAGAGTCGGACTGTAACCCAAAGGTAGCTGGTTCGATTCTCAATAGGAAAATGTATAGGTAGGAGATTGAATGAACCACACTCTCTTCCACCCTCAATGCCTTGAGCAATGCACTTATACCCCAATCGCTCCACGGCCACCACAGCGTTTGGACAGGGTTTTCAGTGTGTGTTCACTACTCACTGCTCCTAATGTGTGTATGTGTAATTGATGTGTAAGCCAGTAATAGTTGTGCGTGTAAACCTCACTCCCCTAACCTCAAGAGGCACGCAGTGTTTAGCGTCCTTGTTAGCGTGCCCATCCCATTCCAGAGACCCCGGTTCTAATCCCGCTCAGAGGAGTAGGACTGATTATATTTGGTGCCGTGACCCGGATGAGAGAAAGGTTTATGGAGGTGAGTGTAACAGATGTAGACCAATAAGAGCTGTGCGTGTACACTTCACTCCTCTGAATTCAAGAAGCGCGCTAGCGGCTGATGTCTAAGGTGGAGACGGCGGTTTGAGTCCCACTCAGAGCAGGTCGAGTAGGACCCGTTACATGTGCACAAGTATGAGTACTTTCATGTCACAAAGTAGTATGACTTAAGCAAAGCTGCTCTTGTACTGAATATCTGATTCTGCATGGATGTGATTTGGTTGTGTGATCAGAAAACAAAATGGTTTTTGAGAACAGTGCTGTAATACCAGAGCTCTACCTGCAGGGGGAACCTCTAAAGTTTGTTGAAAAACTGCATAATGTTGCAACGGCTGGCGTCAGGAACAATCGGGCACCCTCACAGGGACCTGCGCAGGGGTTCTTAAACATTTGTGTCAGCCGTACCCTTTAGAAATATAAAGAACCCCCTGAGATATTTTTTTTTTTAATTAATTAAAGGAATTAACAACATTGCATGATCATTCTCACATGAAAACAGATAAAATATCTACTCTTTTTTTAGAATGTGTTTTATTTGAATTTTAACATTTGAACTGCAATATGATATTTAATTCCGTATGAAAATGTCCCATATTGCTACTGTTGGGACATCCAAACCTCAAAGATTGCTAATGGAAATAGTTGATTTTAAGGGTGCTCACACAAGTACCAACTAACACTACAAGTTGCAATAAAAATATTGTTTTAAATTCGTCACTTTCAAAATTCAAACCACTTTTCACATGTCAAATCCGAGTTTTTTGTTTTACTGGAATATTGCTGAATGCTGTAAAGTTCACAAAAATGTTGGAAATTATGTGAATGTAAATAAAGTGAACCTAGCACACATTACATTGCACACATAAAACTCAGTGTATATGCAGAAATAGTTCTCGTTGGGAAAACCTGACCCAGTTTTTTATCTTAGCAGCCTAGCGGGTACGCTAACGGTTCTCTGTTATCTGTTAGATGTAGCATGCTGTATTGTTCAACAGGTGATATTATTCTGGGTGTATATTAAAAGTTTATTATCTGTTATATTAGCAAATCAGCAAAGGCGCAACATGACATCATGACTTTTGCAACATGACATCATCCTCGTGTATCCGCGTGTATGTCTACGCCATTAACGTCCGAGTGATTCCGCGTGTCTGTACACGCCGTCAAATGTCTGCGCGAAACGAAGCAAAATGTAGATCTACATCTGGGTAGCGATCTTTTTTTTTTCCTAGGATGGTAAGGGAACAGTCATAAATGCCATTAACCCCAGTGACGGTTAGGTTTAGGGACGGGGTTGTGGTAAGTCGTATATTTATAAATACAGTAATAACATTAAGTCAACGGCATTCATAAACACGCTGAAAAGCGATTATGCGTCTTGATAGCACGGCATTCACACGCTACTTCATGAGGTCTGTTTATGAGGCATCACAGAATGTTGATACAAGTATGCTACATTTTTTTTATTGGCACAACTTATTTCTGCAAAGAATGACTGTGATGTAAAACTCTAAGCAATTTAATACTATCAGGGTTATAATAATGATTGTCTTGTGAGGAACACATGATACAAGATGACTAGGCATTATTCAATGATACAGCAGCTACCATCTGTAAATTGGTAATGTTTATGTGAACCCAAACTTTGCCATCCAAATCACATTATTTATGTACATTTACATGTAATACAGACAAAACTGTTTGTTTGTTTGTTTTTTACAAATTATTAGTAAGTAGGCTATTTAGTCTCCTCCACTGAGTTCGTGAAACGTAAATATATATGGACATACGTAAGTCATAATATGTGTACCATAACATTGTGCGTGTTCGCAAGATACTTTTGATTTATTGAGAAAATAGTTGGATTAGCAACATGACATCATGACTTTTGCGTAAACATACACGCCACTTTCGAGTCAAGTGGCGTGTTATCTCTAAGCATTTTGAGCTATCCGCGTGTATCCGCTTGTATGCGTGTATGACTACGCCATTAACGTCCCAGTGATTCCGCGTGTCTGTACACGCCGTCAAATGTCTGCGCGAAACGAAGCATAATGTAGATCTACATCTGGGGAACGATCTTTTTTTCCTAGGATGGTAAGGGAACAGTCATAAATGCCGTTAACCCCAGTGACGGTTAGGTTTAGGGACGGGGTTGAGGTAAGTCATATATTTTTATATACAGTAATGTAACTTTAAGGCAACAGCGTTCATAAACACGCTGAAAAGCGATTATGCGTGTTGATAGCACGCCAAAAATGGAAATACGAATTGGCGTGTCATACACGCTACTTCATGAGATCAGTTTGGGATTAGAGTATTTACATCCATTCTATTGAATAGATTATTTCAAGTCTACAATCTGACCAAATGTCATTGAGATCATGCATGTTTTCATGAAGGCCTTCAATTTGACTGCTAAAGGGTTATTTTGTTGAATGTTAACTTAGCTATTGCTAGTTCAGGTTACATACTGTATTAATTGTTAACCAATTGAATGTCATATAAAATGGTAAGTGCCTAAAATGGGATTTACTTTGTTGCACATGAAACGTAAGGACTTACAATGCAATGTGGGCAAATGATGACATTTTGTAAGCAACTGAAAATTAATCTGCCAAATTCCAAACAGGAGAAACCACAAAAAAAGATGACTTCACGCCCAAAAATGCATTCCTAATGCAGCACGACTGTCCTGCACAGATACACTGTGACGGGGATTTCCAACACCCATCCTCTTTCCTGTTGCTTTACCCCAAAACCCGGATTTTCAGCACACTAGAGCCGCAGAATTTTCCCAATCGTATAGGCTGAAAACTGCAATGTTGTTGGAACCTGAACAAGTAAAATTCTACCGTTTCATCATTACGACTTTTCTGCATTGCTAGACTGTTTCAAATTTCTACATTGACAAACATGCACAGCGATTTTTACATTCAACTTGTACAACAACATGAAGAATCAAGGCAATGTTTTCAAACTATCTATCTATCTATCTATCTATCTATCTATCTATCTATCTATCTATCTCAACAGTTTCGCAAGAAAGAGTATCAAAACCAACAAACGAGAATGTGAGTGATAGGCTACTTGTTATATCGTGCTGTGCGAAGACATACTGAATATAAAACGCTGTTACACCCTCAGCTGTGGAAAGTCCCCACCAGCCTGCTCCACGAGCGCAGACCGAAAACTTCTGCAAAGACAAGAGGTCAGGTCTACCCTCACTGTAAACCACACAGCCTGAGTGAGTAGGCATGCCAAAAAAAAATAAAAATGGAACCAGTTTTCCCTTTGATAGTGAACACATATTGGGGAGATTTTTGGTATTTTTCAGTTTGGCTAACCATGTTCAATCTTGTATTTTTGTTTGTGGTTTAGACATCAAGTGCAAACGTGCATGCCAGCACACAACATAGTTTAACATATAAAGCCCTCATAAAGGCACTTTTGGTTATATAACGACCTGATTCATAATTTTAAGTCTTATTGCACAGGGATTCATATCATTGCATGTGTAAATGAGTCATAGTCTTCACCATACACTCCTAAATGGGTTTTGATACAAAAATAAATAAATGAGGGTGTAATCAGTTTTTATCTGGATGTATGCTTGTTGTTCTTCATGGGGAATTAATGCATAAACTCTCTATTTACTAAGTTGTGGTTAGGGCTGGTGTGGTCACTCCAGACGTAAATGAGCTCACTCATAGAGGACTTTCAGTTGGGGAAATTTAGGGACATTTTTGTCCAGTACTAAGCATAGTTCAACCATTTCCTCTTCCTGTATAAGCCTTTGCTTTCGACAGGCCAGCGCAGCATGCAAGCATTATGAGTACAGGAAGAATTTGTATTGTGTTTGTTTGAACATCCTGACCAGCCCAAGACAGCTACATTTACTCAACCAATGTGAGTTTGGGGGCTAAGTGTATATGGCCAATGGCAAACAGAGTCATTATTTTTGTAAATCTGTTAAGTTTTGCTATACTCATGCAGAAATTAAACACTTTAATTTCAGCTAATTGGATCAAGGCTTGATGAGTCACATCCAGATTTTGCAGAGTTAGACACATAACATATTTGATCCTGCGGAACAACATTCCTGCCCAAAAATGCAGTCCTACCCATAAATTATCCTTGATATCAGAGGGAAAAGACAGGTTGTAATCTATCACAACCTATCAGAAGGAAGCACCTAACTCTGGTTGTAAGCCTAAACTTTACATAAACTTGTCCAACAACAAATCTGATTTGTTGATTGGAATGTTGTTTCAGGATCAACAATAATCATACAGGGACATGTTGAACTTTGCGAAATCAGGTTCTGCCTGTTTTAGGTAGGCTAGTTTATATCATGCACACCAGTAGTCAGCAATAAATAGAGGGATTACTGAGACTTAGCAAACTTACATTAGCCTATTAACTTTCAGATTAGCCTATTTGTTAATAAGGGAGGTTGTAGTACAGCCATTTCCATTTATACCCCAACCCAAAACCACAAATTCTCACTTCAATTAAACTGGACTGTAATAAAATGTTCATTGCTTATATGTTTTCAGACTTTCACTTTGGTTTCCAACCAAACAGATGATGACCATGAGCTATGTAGGGAACCTGGGATATTTCTATTAGCTCAAAAATTCACCTGGACAGTTAAACCTTTGGAGAGACAACACGGAGAAAAAAACACAATCTTAAAGGGTTAGTTCACCCAAAAATGAAAATTCCGTCAGTATTTACTCACCCTCATGTTGTTCCAAACCTCTATGTATTTATTTGTTCTGCTATACACAAAGGAAGATATTTGGAAGAATGTTTTAACCAAACAGATCTCACTCCCCATTGTAGTCAATGGGGAATGAGATCTGTTTGATTAAAACATTCTTCCAAATATCTTCCTTTGTGTATAGGGTGAACTAACCTGAACTAACTAATCATTTTTGGGTGAATTAACCCTTTAATGCTCTGAAAGCTCGATAAACGAGCTTTCAAACAAGGGTTAAAGGTCTCGGACGTAAGAAACAATTCAGGCTAAGTTCATTTACTCGTCTGGGGAAATGGATAAAGTAGAAAGGAAAAACACGAAGGAGTCATATGATCATAGGCGCCGATTTACGTTTTACTCCGTAAGTAGGCCTAGTCAAAAAATGTTTGCATTTCAGAACCTTCCTCTTATCAGTTCTACTGCTGAAAACTTTTCTTTAAAGTGAATTTCGTTTTGTATAAATTGTATCTTCATTTTAATATGTTTCATCAACAAATTGCTTGGATTAATAAAAAAGAAGCAAATACATAGACAATATAATTAGGATGCGCTGGTCGCACCGGACGAGAAGTACAGTGCAGTGTGTCCTTTAACTGAATGAATTGAGAATATCACCTGAAAACATCAGTAATTTTCATTCAACCAGCTGATTTCTGTAAATGAATGTAAAACTAAATGTATATTGCAGCACAGGGTGAGTATACATTAACGACGACTTGAGGCAAATAAATGTAAATTTAATATAAAATGTGTAAACTGCGCTCGGTGGCACGGCATGATTTTGAGGCCCCGCGTTTCTAGGCCCCGCGGATACACCCCGAATGGCGACGCCAGTGTGTACACTCATAGAGTATAATGTGTTCGAATTTTAAAGACATGGCCCCACGCTTCTCATCCGATGTGCGACACGAACACACACACCTATTTACTTGATAATAAAGCCATAAAGTAGGCAACTCAGGACAGCGCCACTTCTCACAAATATAGACAGGATTGGAGATCAAAAGTTTAACTGGCACGTAACGTAACCACGATCGGATGCATTTTCATCCGAGAAACACTGACTGACATTGACACAACAATCACAGTGACAGATGTTTCACATAGCACCAACTGCAATGTTTCGTTTTAAATGAATGTAGCCCACTGGCAGTCTGGCACACGTGGGTGCTCGGTATTTTCCGTGGGTGCTCAAGCGGTATCAGCGCCTATTCATATGATGAAGCGCGGAACAGAGGAAGAAGAGAGAGCTGATCTTGATTATCAGTGATTTTAAAGCATGAAGATTTCACACCCTCAGGAGTTGTGCGAGCCAGTCTAGGAAAATGCCCCTTTCGAGGGAATTTTACGACTCTTTGTCTTGTCCAGGCTCGTTCATTTGCATGTTTTGCATGTTGACAAGTGTGGTCAGAGTCATGACGCGCATCATTTCTACTCTCAAGAATGGAAAGTAATGTGTTGAAGTGAACTTTTGTGTCTTGTATGTGACCAACAGACTATGTGATGTTCTTTTTACCAACAAATTACCAACTAAAACCTTTTTTAAACACCATGTTTGTAAAAGGGTAGTTGTAGAATAATTCCTATGTTTGAAATAATTATTTTATAAACATTATAGGTATTTATATTGATTCTCCCTAAAAAAAACTACTTTTTTTTCTTTTTAAACATATTGGTGGTCATTTGTTCATAATTAATGTGGTTATTAATGCAGTTAGAGAGAGAGAGAGAAATTAAGTGTGAATTACATTAGTCTGTGCATCTCTCAACTGTGTTCTGCATCTGCACCAGAAAAAAAGTGATTTAATTCAGAGAATTTACTGTTCTATTTTTTATGGGAAAGTTATTTAAAAGAATCAGCTACCATTAAAAAAAGGAAAGAAAGGAACTCCCCTTACATACTCCTCTATACAACTGCTCACTGGGGACATTTCCATCTGTTACCACTGGATGAATACCCTTAAAAAGAGCCCCTAGAGAGGCATGGTTCCTTTTACATAGTGTCACATGTAGAACACAAAGAGATGAGTCTTGTTTCATGTCTTGGGGGAAAATATACATACCCACATCAAAAGATCTGTGGTAAATGCTCTTGCTACATTGTGCACTGCATCAACTAAAAGCCCCGTTCCCATAACTCAAATACCCATTTTCACACATACTGTAGCAAAGCATGTTGTAAGCTTTGGATTTTTTTTTTTTTTTTCGAAGGCGTGCGTGTTTTGAAGTTGGCCCACGACAAAAAAAAAAAAAAAAATGTGAAGGTGTAACAGTAGTAGCAGATGTTGACACCATAAGAAAAGCGTTAGCCCGCTGAGGTTTGGTTCAAGTATATAATACGCCTCGGTTATAAAAAGCAAATAGATACATGCACGAGGGAATTCCCCGAGTGCCTGATCAATTACAGATGTGTAAATCCCCACTCCATGTCCTCTGCACAATATCCTCTGGGAAGCAGCTGGCAGCTTTGTGCTTTCACCAATGACAGTTAAACTCTTGATTCAAATCAAAAGTCCTGTTTCTGCAATGTTATTGTTTTGGTGAAGCGCCTCAGCAGCCTTGCATGCTTTTCTGGGATACGCATTATCACACATTTGTGACAGGGAAAGTTCGGGGGATTTTAGAGAAGAGGAACTGTAACTATTTAAGGGACTGCTCACTACACATTCACAGACTTACTAAATACACCTTGCTGATAAGGGTTTGTACACCATGATTTTATTTCGTTTTTTGCAGGATGGGTGGTAGTGTGATATTGAGAAGTGTGGAGTGATGATGACCTCATATTTAGTTTTGGCTCAATCCATGTACAAAATAATGACTTCATGTTGGCTGTGTGAGGGGAATTTTGAGATATCCATGATTCACTCGCAGCTTCATCCAAATCCAGTACATGTCAAGACCCATGTCAGGTTTTTTTTTTTTTTATACTCCACCGAAGCATGACATATTTTGTCGTATTTCATAGTTGAAATTCAAGTAATAGAGCAGAAACAGTAACTGTGTTTCTGGGGCCTGACAGAAACAAAGAGAATCAAAGAGGAGGTTCAGATTTCAAGCCTATTTATATATATATATATATATATATAAAACTTTGGTTTTGTCAGACAAACTCTATTTTAAAGGTTGATTTTAAAGTTTAAACTTATAAATGTTCAACAGCAAGAACTTACATTCACAAGGAAGTGAATGATGGAGAATCCATCCTTAATGATGTAATAATTTAATTGAACATTTACAGATATCGATTTAACAGTGTTCCATTAATGTGGGTCAATGTTCTAATGGGTCAATGATCTGTTTATTTTGATTTTTGATTATTTTTTGCTGTAAAATTGATGTTTATGTTATGATTCATGATTATGATTTCTTCCCATCCCAGCACATAGCAGTGGCGAAAATAGATTAGGAAAATTGACATCTTTACCCTTTTTTCAGATGAGTCAATTGTTGACATTTTTGGACGGGCTGACATACAATGAAATTATGAACACATGCAAAAGTGATGAAACCAATGAAAGTGAGTTCATTAGTTCACTGGTGAGTTCATTGGTTCTGTCTTTTCAAGACAGAGTGAAATATTGATAACTGATTATGCATGTAGTAGTAGTCAATGCATGATTTTTCATGTGAGCTTTTGTTTTTATGCATTTTTTGTATAGTAAACCTCTATTTTGCCTTTTTGTTCCCCCCAAAAAATAGTTTGATGTTTTGGAGATAAAAACTTTGGGAGAAACCAGACTCAGTCTGGGGCCAGTTCTCCTCTGGCCAACGAAGGAACAGTGTGTGATTCGGGCAGCATTTAGACAAACTGGATCGAAAGATTAAGGAATATTTGTCCATTTCCATCTGTTTGGAAGTTCATTCACTCTTTTCATTACACAGGGTATTAAAATAGGAAGTGTCCACAGGGACTTTTCTTTTAGATGTCATGTTTGATTGTTAAAAATGTCACTGACCTTCAATGAATACATTTTCACCCACAATATATATTTATAGTACTTTTCCATTTATAGTTGCTTTATTTTGGCCAATGACTGTTATGCGTGTTCTGGTTTTTACCAGCCTCCAGATTCACACATCACACAACTCTATCTGCGGTGGTACCTGTGAGAGAGCAGGAAACAGATCCGACACGCGCTCACAGTTAAACACTCCAGAGATGAATTGGACCACAAAGGGATTTCAGTGTGGTGGGTGTTATAGAAATGGCCGTTTCTCACCACTTTTTGCACTTCAGGTACTTTTGCTATTGCAAATGGTTTGTTTTCTTCCCTCATTTTACCTCTCGGTGATGTTTAACAATATACCACTCTACAACTGGACTGAAATGAATAAATATATGAAAAGACAAACAGTAAAATGTATTGTGCGCATCTTTTGCCTCATCTCCTTACCTTAAAGCATGTGATTTCTCTGCGCGAACTAGGCTATATCTATGCTTCTACGAATCAAATACCAAAGCCTAAAGGAAGTGAGTTGAGATAAGTTTAAACCATTTTCTCGGAAACAGGACATTCTAAGAGATGAGATAGAGAGCATTCACAACCGTGTGGTCAGTAACATCTGAAACTCCAAGTCAGAACAGCCAAACACGTAACTCAGAGGTTTGGGGTCAAGAACAAAGAATTGCCCTAAATTTCATACATTTCAACATTTGAAAGGATGGGCTTAGATACCTAGATTGTAAACATGCATTTAAGATGTAAAAGTTTGTTTTCATTAACATTGAGGTATAAGCTTTCCTTTTAAAATGTTTGGCTGCATCTGAGAAAGTGTATGTGAAAAACAACCACAAATAATATGGCAACCAGTGTCTAAATGAAGTTAGGGTTAGGGTTAGAGGTTAAAAGTTTTACAGAGGGGCTTTTTATGTTTTTATAAAAACCTTTGGAGTGCTGGTAAAACATATTTTGTGGTTATTATTAATAAGGTGAATTGCAAGACACGGCTGGTCAGGTGAACAATTTAGCAATCCTTTGAAAAAAAAATAACCTTTCTTTCTTTCTACTGAACACAAAAGAAGATATTTTAAGAATATAAAAACAAAAAGTAGATGGACCCCATTGACTAAGGGGGGGGGGGGGATACTGGGGAGGGGGTGGCTACCATCAACTATTTGGTTTGACATACTTAAAAATATCTTCTTTTTGTATTTTTGGGTCAACTATCACTTTAAGTAACTAAATATTAAAAAAAAAACTTCATGCTGATTTGTACTCAGCTTTCGCCATGATAAGCACAAACTAAGACGTAGCTTTACAATAACCTATGCTTCTCCATCCATTTATGCTTCTTTCCATATGGGGATGGGAATCTCCTTCGGTATACAATATAGTTATCTACTTTACACGCTTACACTGCTTGAGTAACTGTATTTAAATGGGGAAAACGTGGAGGTGATTGGCCCATATTGAATGAACTGGGCTAGTTAAGTGCTATCAAAGTGTCTCGTGCACCAGAGAGATTGAGTTCACGCACTGAGACGACAGAAGTATGTATCAGTCGCATCCCAGAAGACAAGCGCTCTCCTCCTACTACCCATCTTGATGACCTAATGATTACTTCCATTGCCATGGTAAAAGCCAGTGGAGAAATGGTGCATCCTGCCATTATTTTAGCTGACTGAATTCATTTCCAGATAACATTGATGTGTTCTTGGCATCTTGAGAACCCTGTTTTTCCCATGCCACTTTTATCAACTTCCACAGAATTTGCAGAACTCCTGAAAAAAAAAAAAAAAAACTAACTAACCCACTGATGTCACATGTACTACTTTGATAATGTCTTTATTTCCTTTCTGGACAAGGACAGTACCGTACATTTTCAAGGAACATCAGAAAGCTCTCGGACTAAATCTAAAATATCTTAAACTGTGTTCTGAAGATGAACGGAGGTCTTACGGGCTTGTAACGACATGAGGGTGAGTCATTAATGACTTTTCATTTCATTTTACATTCATTTTTGGGTAAACTAGATACCTTTAAGAGTACTTGTTGACTTTTGACAGTGGAGGACCCACTATAAAACAATACAGATTTTTTAAAAGACTGGTATGACTGGAGTCTAATCTCAGTAGGTATACATAATTCATCTTTTTTTTTAAATACTGTTTTATTTCTTTTCTTTTAATTTGTATTTGGGTCAGTGTAAAATGGATTATAAAACAGAGAAAGCTCAACAGAGGAACATTTATTTGTGCTAAAAACTGTAAAATTATCAATAATAATAACAAAATGCAACTTTGCGTTCGATTCTGACCCGGAAAAACAATCTCTGCACACTGCTTCCGGGTCATTCGTTCTGCATGTTGCTATTCTGTGTAGCCTGCATCGCTTTTGCAATTTTACGTTAAATAAACTTCTTACAAACATGTCCCGGGGTTCTAGCGCGGGGTTTGACCGCCACATCACTATCTTTTCTCCGGAAGGAAGACTTTACCAAGTAGGTGAGTACGGAAGACTTTATTTCACTTGAAAAAACAGCTGTTAGTAAGTGCACAGTCATGTCGCTACAGTTCAGCTCAATCACTCACTCTTACAGCTGCTTATTGTGAAATGCTATTATTATTATTCTGTCATCTAAAACTTATTTTAACTGAATGTGTGTTTTTTTAATATATATAAAATCCTATTATTTAGTCAACTAACTAGACCGTTAGCACGAGCAGGGAGTGAATGTAGGAGAATCGGCTCAGTTATGTTTTTAAAATAAATGTAATAATTTAATTGAACACATTTACAGATATCAATTTAACAACAATGTGACTGTCTTATAAATATGTGTTAACTGCTCTAATGCATCAGTGATGTGCCTTGACATATCTGCTGGTTAAGGTGTAGTTCATGGCTCATTTTATAAATATTTACCATGGCAACCGCAGTTTCCGCCAAAAAAGTGTTGTGTAAAATTGAACAATTCGTACAAACAACTTATATATGCATTATAACAGTAGGATCACGTGCATTACAAAAAAAAATAATTAAATAACAAATAAAATAAATTTCTAGGTATTTTATTGTAAATCATATTCTTCTGTTAATACCAAAAGTTGTATTGCATTTGTACTTTTCAGCACGTTAAGAGCTTTTGTATAAAAAAGAGGCTCATTGTGAAATACCATAAACCTCAAAATACTGTACTTACTACATTTATTTTTTTAACTGTCAAAGCATGATGGATGGACTCTTTCAAATTTATGAAGCTTATTTTGTGCTTATTTATTTTATATCACTTTGTCGTAATGCACCAAATTACTCATTCACTTTTGCTAGTGAATTGCATGCATCACATATACAACTTTCTATATAACTTCATTTCATTCTTACAGAATATGCGTTCAAGGCCATAAACCAGGGCGGTCTGACATCAGTTGCTGTTCGGGGGAAAGACTGTGCTGTAGTCGTCACACAGAAAAAAGTCCCAGTAAGTCTGCTTTCATGTACCGTTTTTCCACCAAAATGGCTTGGCGGGGGTTGTTATAACCACCCCACAAATAAACACATTCAAACATTAATTTGATTTGCCTTGAATTCAGTTTGTTTTGACCCGTAATACCTTTTCTGTGGTGTAAACATGCAGGACGTTTGGTGGTAAAGGGGACGTTTAATTCATGTTCTTATGATGCTATTCTCTATTTTCCAGGACAAGCTGCTGGACTCTTCCACTGTCACTCATTTATTCAGAATCACAGAGAGCATTGGCTGCGTGATGTCAGGAATGACAGGTACAGATCTCATCCACATGGTAGTGTTCACGATGTCTGCTGGAAGTGATGCACTCCTCATTGCCTTGTGTTTGTGTTCAGCTGACAGCAGGTCTCAGGTGCAGCGAGCTCGCTATGAGGCGGCGAACTGGAAGTACAAGTATGGCTATGAGATTCCAGTAGACATGCTTTGTAAAAGGATCGCTGATATCTCTCAGGTTTATACACAAAACGCAGAGATGAGGCCGCTCGGCTGCTGTAAGTAAACACTTTTTCCTCAGTTATTTACACGCACTTATAAAGTAGTTAAAATTACCCCTATTATTGTGTGTTTTTAAATATTCTATTGTTGTTTTGGAGGTCTCCTATTATAGGTTTAGATTTATGCAAAGAAAAACACTTGAAAGGATTATTAGGAGCACCTGTTTTCTCATTAATGCAATTATCTAATCAACCAATCACATGGCAGTTGCTTCAATGCATTTAGGGGTGTGGTCCTGGTCAATACAATCTCCTGAACTCCAAACTGAACGTCAGAATAGGAAAGAAAGGTGATTTAAGCAATTTTGAGCGTGGCATGGTTGTTGGTGCCAGACGCTTTACAAAGAAACACTTTTTTTAATCCTTGTTATGAATCATGTTATATTTAACTCATACAGTGAAGACTAATTTTTACATTTGATTATTCAATTTTGGTAGTATTTCTAACTACATGTTTAATAAACCTATGCTTCTCTACCTGAAAAAGGCATTTGTTTTATAATATTGGCTTTACTAAAAAAATCAAGGTTTACGTTTAATTCAGAGGGATTTTTTTTCTTCTAGATCTATTAAACTGTCTAGCGCAGTCAAATAAGAAAAGTAACACAAAACAGTAAACTACAATCAAAATCGAAATTTGATTCACCTCAAGAATCGAAATAACAAATACCCTAATATTTCATTAAAAAACAAGAAAGGTCGTTTTTGATTTCATGATGACTTTAACTTTGCATGTTGGTTGTTTTATGCTCATATGTGTTCCCTGCAAAGTTCCTTTAAGGTTTGTGTATTGTTTCTGTTCCAGGCATGATTGTTATTGGTCTGGATGAAGAGCTGGGGCCGCAGGTGTACAAGTGTGACCCAGCAGGTTATTACTGTGGGTTCAAGGCAACAGCAGCAGGAGTCAAGCAGACAGAGGCTACAAGCTTCCTGGAGAAAAAAGTCAAGAAGAAACTCGATTGGACCTTCGCGCAGACAGTTGAGGTACATCACAACAGGCTACAATTCAAGAAGACATTTCTATACAGCTTTAGCAGAATTGATTCCAGCGGCTAACATTGCCCACACCAGCTTATCATTTAATTTTAGCAGTATGCCGCAGGTAAAAATGTTATTTTTGTGCTTTCAGGTGTCAGCAAATTTGAACCTTATTTTTCAATAGGGAATAAGCTATTTTCTGTGAATGTGCCTATAGGGAAATAACGGAAAAAGCAACGAAATGCAGTAAATGGTGTAATAATTTGCGCTAAAAACTTTTTAAAAAATTATTTCAATACTAAATTAAAATAACAAGTAAATATTGCACAAGTTTTGCAATATTAATCTCCATAACAGACTGGGTTTTTTCAGCTAAAATAACTGGAAGTGGGTGAGACCGGAAGCCTCCACACAATCAAGTTATGTACATAAGTAAAAAAAACATTATTTTAGCTATTAATGTCAGTGCATTAGATAACAAAACAAGTAGTATTTGCAAACCAATGAGGCTAAAAGATAACTTTTTCACTTTTTTTGTAATTACATTTAACCATCTGGTTCCACTGTGGTTTTTAGCAGATCTGGGTCTTTTGTCACTAAAGCACAATTTCTTTGGAATGAAAATGTCAACTTCCTCTAAACTTGCTTTGTTTGCTCAATAATGTAGTTAAAGATATTACCAAAAGGTTTGGTTATATATATGCTTGCTTCCGTATATATTACACAATTAGGAGATAATGGTAATTTTTTGTACTTTGAAATGTATGGAAAAAAGGAAAGGTTATATCAATAATTTAAAATATATATTTAAATAAAGTGTGCTGTACTGTTATATATCCTGTGTACATCCTAAAGCCAAAAACGTATTATTTAATAAGTGCAGTACAAGTCAAATACTAGTTTTGGATCAGTAAGATATTTACTGTTTTTAAAATAAGTCTCTTCTGCTCATCGAGGCTGCATTTACTTGATTCAAAATGCACCAAAAAAAAGTAATATTGTCAAATATTATTACAATTTAAAAATGGTAGTAAAGTGTCATTTATTCCTGTGATCAAAGCTGCATTTTCAGCATAATTAATCCATTCTTCATTGTCACATGATCCTTCAGAAATCAGTCTAATATGATGATTTGATGCTTAAAGAAACAGTTATCTTAAATTGTTACTGTTTTTGGTATTTTTAATCAAATAAATCCAGCCTTGGTGAGCAGAAAAGACTTCTTTTAAAAACATTAAAAATCTTATGATGCAAAACTGACTGGTATTGTATATAAATCACACATTTCCATCCACAGACGGCAGTCACATGTTTATCAACTGTGCTGGCAATCGATTTCAAGCCTTCTGAGTTGGAGGTAGGCGTCGTCACAGCAGAGGATCCGAGATTCAGGTGGGTGCAAGAAGAACCGCGTTCTTTTACACTTGAGTCTCTGTTCTACAGGAAATCAATTCTAGAAAGGCAGTTGTTCGCTTCAGTACTGATTTTCGTCAAGTGATGCAACAAGCCTAGTATATGTCTGATGCATGTTCTACCTCTGAGTATATTTTTCGTGGTCGAGGCACCTAAAAGGAGTTGCTCTGTTTCAGGATTCTGTCCGAGTCAGAATTGGACACTCATTTGGTCTGTCTGTCTGAGAGGGACTGAGATCTCCAGGCCGCTGCTCACAGTGTTCAAGATGCGTAGGATCCCATTCAGATCTTTTGTTCTTATGTAAATTCCCCGTTCCATTAAATACATTTTGAGAAAAATATTTGTAAGATTCCAGCGCTCTTCCTTTCTCTTTTTCTTCTGGTCTATGTGAACGAGTGAGCGTTTGGCTAGGGGAATTCCTGACATGCATATCTTTCATTTTCGCTGCATCCAGTGTTTTCCCAAGCTGATTTGACAATGGGGAAATCGTTTAGAGGCGTGCTTCTCGCTTCGTGGAGTTATTTGTGAACTTTGAGCGTCTTAAGTGTATTAAAAGTTGCTTAGGGCTCACTAGAGAAGATCACGCAAGGAAAGTCAAACCCATGCTTTAGAGTTTATTCACACTCCTGATCATTTGACTCGCTTCAACTTTGTAGCGTGACTGGAAGTTTGAACAAATTTTTGTTTTTTTGGTAATTTTCCGTAGAATTCCCACAATAAATCTGGTCCACAAATACATGCAGATTAGAAAATCTGTTCAAGGTATCATGAAGCTTTTACAGCATTCATTATTAGCAATGGTTATGTGCTAAAATATTTTTAACATTTGAAGTCATAGATTATAAATAGAAATAAACAATAGTTGATGTATTATTAACAAACAGGAATTAACAATGGACAATAAATACTTGTATAAATTAGCATTAAAGGAGTAGTTCACTTTTTAAAAAAACTTTTGCTGATAATTTACTCACCCCCTTGTCATCCAAGATGTCCACGTCTTTCTTCGGTTGAAAAGAAATTAAGGTTTTTGATGAAAACATTCCAGGATTTTCTCCATATAATGGACTTCATTGGGAACCAAATGGTTCAAGGCCCAAATGAGAGATTCAGTGCAGCTTCAAAGGGCTTTAAACGACACCAGACGATGAATAAGGGTCTTATCTAGGACCCTTCGAGTCATGACTCGAAAAAAGATTCGTTCGTTTGGATGAGTCACAAACGCGCATCACAGAACAGAGCAAGGCGAGCATTTGTGCTTATAAAACTTAAACGTTTTTATTTATTTTTTTAAATGAGCGATTGTTTCGCTAGATAAGACCCTTATTCGTCGTCTGGTGTCGTTTAAAGCCCTTTGAAGCTGCACTGAAACTCATTTGAACCCTTTGGTTCCCATTGAAGTCCATTATATGAAGAAAAATGCTGGAATGTTTTCATCAAAAACCTTAATTTCTTTTCGACTGAAGAAAGAAAGACGTGGACAACTTGGATCACATGGGGGTGAGTAAATTATCAGCAAATGTTTTTTTTTTTTAAGTGAACTACTTCTTTAATTTTTACATGTGCTAAAATATTTGTAACATTTGAAGTCAAAAATTATAAATAGAAATAGTCGATGTATTAACAAACAGGAATTAACAATGAACAATAAATATATGTATAAATTAGCATTAACCTATGAATTGTTGTGCATTGTTCATGAAACTATATATGTATACACACACACACATACATATGGGTCATGTGACACTGAAGTAATGGCTGCTGAAAATCCAGATCCAGCGTTGCAATTAAAGGAATTAACTACAGTTTAAAATGACAGTAATATTTCTAAATACTGTATTTAACTAAACAACTGCAGCCATGTGACAGTGTTGTGGATGATTGTCATATTGAAATCTTTCCAAATTATTTTAATAGCTCCTGTGAGACTCAAATGGAATTTCCCTGGCTTATCCGTCTCCAGAAACATGATTAATGCCTTAATAAGTAATGCCTTAGTCTGAGTAATCCATAAAACACACTGACCAATTGTTTGTTTTATGGATGATCTGTTCGTACAGTCCCGTAATAAAATCCAAGGTGTGGAATACGTAATGATTCTGCGCCTGGCACCTTTAGCGGTCAGGTGTTCATTTCTCTTTCTTGTGGGGAACTTCACACTAAGCATGAGTCAGTTAGATATGACTCCATTTCAGCAGACCCAAGGAATTTTATTCAAACTACAGTGACGCATCTAACGTGACTCATGTGTTCCAGAAAGGAAACGACAGCAGTTACAGTACAACATCGAGGGCTTTTTTTCTCAATTACCACTATGTCCTGGAATGTGATGTTCTTTCACAAGTTTCACAACTCGAGAAAATTTCCAGGCTTTCTGGACATTCGACACAAGAAACACCCAAACTCGGAATTCATTTCTTTCGTTTTTAATGTAAAAGATATTTTCACAGTGTAATAGATAGACTATAAACGTTATTTACAAATGTTTCATTTGACTTATAAACAAATATAAAAATATATCTCTCTCTATATATATATGTTCAGAAAATATACATGTTTTCCCAACTCTTTGGCTTCAAAAACATTGGTAAATGTTGTAGTCCAGCTGTATCTGGGGTTCTTTCCACCACCGCGATCACGTCCTCGCGGGCAGGGGGAGCAGCTCTTTTCCACGTCCCACTAAGGGACTGGCGTCCTGGGATACTGCACACCCCGGCACAGACCTTGAGACAGCACCTACAGCCTTAGCTGCTTTGCATTATGGGAAATGTCCTGATGGTCAGACTATCTCCCACAGAACTGGATGTCGTCATACATCTATAAAAAAGAGGCATGTATATAAGTTTATGAAGTAATATCCCACATGAATAACAACAAGGAATGGCGTTTTGGAAGAAAACTTACACAGTCATCGTCAGACGAAAGCTCCTCTTCGCTGTCCTCCGACTCGCTCTCCGGCATCGGCCTGAGCTCTTGGGCCGTCCGGCTGTAAAGCTGCCTCTGGATCTCGCTGTTGTGTCGCCCGAATGTCAGGTGGTACGGCGTGTATCCGCCATAGGTGAGACTGTTGACATCAGCTCCCAAAGCAATGAGCGTGTGCACCAGTTCCAGGTTCTGCGTGTCCACGGCCAAATGAAGCGACGTGCGGCCGCTGCACTGCTCCTGGACGGGAGAAAAACCACGGTCAGTTCTCTTTTCAAGCATTCGAGCGAGTCATTTATGTCGCTGGGACGTATTGAAAAAAGAAAAATAGGTGTAGGAATGGCAAGTAACGTACCTTTGCGTTTACGTCGGCCCCGAGCTGGACCAGGCTTTCCACCATTGAGAGGTAATTTTGAACGGCTGCTATGTGGATACATGTATGTCCTGTGACAAAAAAGGATGATACTTTAAAAACTGTACTTCAAAAAAGGCACAAGCTCAAATGGTCAGGGGGGGGTCTTTGACTTACCGCTGTAGTTTGGGAAGGTGAGAATGGAGCGCAGATGCTGAGTCTGAATCTGAGTGAGTACTGAGAAGCAAGACAGAGACCCTCTTTTGCAGGCGATGTGGAGGGCCGTGTTACCACTTTGATCGACCAGTCGTGGATCACAGCCGGCCTTCAGCAGTCGGTCCACCATGTGTGGCTGTTCCGTGATGACGGCGAGATGGAGTGCAGTCTGCGGATGGTAATTGGAAGTTAATTACGTTTTTGTGTTGTTTTGTTTTGCTAATTGTTTGAGTATTTCTTCAGGGAGGTTCAATTACCTGTCTTTGGTTGTTCTGTCTGTTCAGGAACGGGTCATTCTGACACTGTTTGATGATCTGGATGGCATAATCTTCCGCCTCGTGAATGATGGCAAGGTGAAGATACCTGGAAAATAATGTAGGAGGGTTTTGTTTTTAGAAAATATTTTAAGAACACGCTGAGAGGATGTGGTTTAGAAAGACACATTAAAAGCAGGCGGTCGTTTCGCAAGAATGGAGTTTTTAAGGTTATTTCCAACCAGTGTGGCTCTACACATCTGATGCATTCTATGCGCTTGGCCGCGCGCCAGGGACTTTCCTGCCTGCGCACTTTGTTTCTCAAGCTCCCCCCACTTTGGGCGCTGCTCCAAAAAGTGGTATTTGTTTACTTCCGCACTTTAGCAATATCTGCAAATTGAACTATTTGCATAACTTCTTTAAACAAATTTCAAAGTTATCTAGAACTTTTTGTCGCATGCTTACAGTTGTAACTGCAGAATCAAAATTGCATAGTTGGTCCCGTCAGGAAAAAAAAATAGTTTTTTTTTTCTCTAAATTAAAAATATAGGTTATTTTTTTGTTTTTAATAAAGCAAAGATAATTTAATAATAAATGCATTTTGTTTTTAATTGATCTTTGTTTTATTTAATATATTTTTACCCTCTAAACTTGTCGTTGCATATGGGTTAATTTATGCACGCTCTTTAATCGCTAGAAAAGCTCGCACTGTATTATTAATATTTTAAGTTAAACTTACGTGTCTCCGTCCTCTGTGACTTCTTCTGTCCAAGGTTCACACATCCCCTTTGGATTTGCACTTGCGTTTGGCAAAGACAAGTTCTCCATTTCCTCCACAATTTTCCTATACTCGTCCTCCTTTAGCGAATCGACGCCGCTGTCGACGCGATCCTCGCAGTGTTGCATTTTCCTGTTTTTCGTATCCATTTCATCAAGATCACAATCCATATAGTTGATTCTGGCAGCTCTGTTAAAATCCATCGCGACGCTCGCTATAGCTCGCACTAGTCAGTCAGCAATGATGAAGTGTGCCGAAAGGGCGGCGTGTTTCGCTTTTATAGCCGCGCCTCCGCTAACAGGGGATTTCCATCCGCAACTTATCTTTACTCTACTCTGAAAAGGGGAACTCGTGGCGGGCTTTTATTTAGAGAATTTCCCTCAAGATGACTCCGCGAAGTAAGAATGAAAATCTGTATTTTCCTATTACACATGTACCTGGTGGATTCGCAGTAAGCCAAACGCTCGGGTAAAATGAATGACAAGAGAACATGAATGAAAGGCATGTGGAAGAAGGGGACTATTAATAATGCAGGAAATATATAGGCTATGCAGCTGGAAATAGTACTTGATATCCACATTATTTTTGTTGCTTTATTTTTTGTAGGCTATACGTAGGCCTATAGTGACCACAACAAATGATTATGTACCACATTATATAACCATATAATTTGTTACATAATGTATGTATATGAAATTTTCTTCTAGAATGATCATTTTTATCAAGCTTGTATATTTATAACATATATATATATTAGAAAACTATAAATATGTAGTATATATATATATATATATATGTGTGTGTGTGTGTGTGTGTGTGTGTGTGTGTGTGTACACAAGCACATATGGGAACTTACAAGGAGAACTGACTATTAAATCCATTAAAAATCACCTCGACACAAATTCTTTATCTGAGAAACGTTGGAATTTTTGTTTTTTCAGATGTACGGTGTCTAGAATTCAGATCAAGGCTTGGTTCCTCAAATGTACTAGAAAATTGTGAATTTAAATTCCGTGAAAAACTTTGACATCAGTTGTTTGCTTGCAGAATGTAAAGTTCTCAATAGTGCAACTCGTTCCATTAAATGCTAAAAAACTTTTCAGAATTAATAATGTGAAGAGGGTGAGAAGGGCTTAGTCAGTTTAAGGTAACTGAAGTGAAACATCCCACATGGAAGGCCCCTCAATGTTCCACATGATTCAGATTTGGGGGGTCCACGATATTCCCCTGCACTTTTTTCCGGGGCTCCCCCTTCAAATTTTTTAGCGGCAACCATCTTATTTCATGACTTTTTAGTATTTTCCATGACAACATTAATGTAGTGTCCCCAAAAGAACACTGTAAAAAAATATCACTAGGTTATGATAACGTATTTTTCCATTGATTTAACCCATCAAAATAAGTTAAGCACTTTTCAACTTTTATTATTTTTTTTAAGTCCATTTAATAGGCTTAATTTAAGTTGAAATGACTTAAAACATCCAAGTTGGTTGTACTTAAAAAATTGAAGGCAGCTACTTTTTTTTATAGTGAAATATAATGTAATAAATCTCATAATGTATCCTCAATTGCATAATTAAAAACTTGCATTTGTCTTTTGCATGAACAGTATCTGTCTGGTTTCAATTTCCATCTCTTCAAACAGAGCAAGACAGGTGGACAAAACAAATAGAAACTCCAGGTAAATGAAGCTTATGTGATAATGTCTGCAGCACCTTTCTTCACCTGACATTTGCACTGGAAACTACTGAAGCTCTGTTTGCATAAAGGGGGAGGAGCCATAACATAGCAACCGTTTCTACCAACAGCGCTTATGTCACCGTGGCGATACCGTGACATGCGTCAAGATGGATGTCAGGATCACGCCTTGTCGTGTCTCACCTGCTATGTCACAAGGTTATTGAAATGCATCATTGAAATTATGCAGTCTGAGTTCAGGGAAAGGACATTCATAGAAAGTACTAGAACATTCCCTGAATTGTTGCGCATGCGCAAGTTTGAACTTGAATGCACACAATGTTCCAAGAGGAAATTTGGGCTAAATTCCTCTTTATATCTGCCAGTAGCTTCTATACTGAATGAATTATTTACTGCTTCAACCTTTTTTTTGATGCCGCAGAGGATTTAGTTCCATTCTGAATGGAGGGAGTTTTGGGAGGTCCGGGTTCTAATTTGTAACCCTGTGTGGGACGACAGTTTGACCCACTATATTCTTAGTCTGACGAGACTTTAAAGAGCAGAGCGTGGGCTGTGTGTGTTAATCTGGGGTAGACCTGTTCTTAGCCTGAGCAGTGAGTCATGATCCGTCTTCTGTTCATGGTGGTATTTGGGGTGTCTCCGAGACTCTCCAAATTACGCAAGTCCACGAATAAACAAAAGAGCAATAATCGTTCAAATGTTTATGAATACGCAAACCAGAAAAAACCTTAAATCACTTGTTCCACAACCTGATTTGCAAGATCCTGCTGCGTTTCAAGTTTGCCTTCTCCTAACAACCAACAATGTTGTGTTGCTAATAATAACTAATTATGTCACATTATCAATTTTTGAGGAATGTAGAATGTTAAGGTACTTTTATGTTGCTCTTTCACACTGTCAGCTGACACCTTTTTTTTTTTTTTTTCCTTTTGCTTTTTTAGCAAGTTTTTAAAATGAAAATTTCAGTGTGGGTTAAGTGGAAATCACACCTATTTCTTCCCACAAGGGGAAGGGAGACTTTATGTTTGTTGGTGAAAAAATTGGTAACATTTTAATTTTAGTGTCCTTGTTACATATCTTACATACATAGTACTAACAATAAATCCTGTTCCCCATGTATGTTCTTATTATAGTATTTACTAGGTACTAACCCTGAACTTAAAGGGATAGTTCACCCAAAAATGAAAATTAAGTCATTAATTACTCACCCCCATGCTGTACCAACCCCGTAAGACCTTCGTTCATCTTCGGAACACAAATGAAGAAATTTTTGAAGAAATTTGAGAGGTGGATCACTGCTACATAGGGGATTGACGGCCCATAAAGTTAATGAAAGAAAATGTTTAAATATTCCATGTGACAACAGTGGCTCAACTATAAGTTTATCAAGCGACGAGAATAATTTTTGGGCGAAAATAAAACAAAAATAACGACTTCATTCGATTATTCCTTTTCTTCCTTCTGGGCCTGAGACGAGAGTTCAAGAGATTTCCACGACGCATGAACAAGAAGAAATAGAAGAGCATCCTCTTCTCAGTTCTCGCGCATGCATCGTGGAAATCTCTTGAACTCTCGTCTCAGAACTATCCCTTTAATCCTAAACCTTTAAGTTAGGGTAGGTCATTTTCAGAGAGGCTAGCAATAGCAAGTTAGCTTTGAAAGCATAAGATCCCACCCTCCCTTCAAAGCGTCCTCAAAGCCACACCTTCAAAACACACAAACGCACACAACAGTGACCAAAGAAAAGTGTCACGAGAGACGCCGTTAAACTACCTCATGTCTCATTACAATAACAATGAACATAAAGAGCTCTAACGTGTACCAATCTGACTAGTTCTGCGTTGCATTAAATGCACGGATGACATAGGTTTGGAAGTAAATATGTTGGCGGACAGACAGGACATCGTACCATTGCATTCCGACCTAACGCAATGATTGGAAGAACATTTTTACATAAATATGAATACATTTAGACCAATTAACTTGGTGATTGCTATCAGGATGTGAAGAGACTTTCAACCAGCATAACAAAAAATGTTTCTGGAACCAATCGCCTACTAGAGGGCTGCATTGGGATTGAGTTAATGCAAATCTCGCAGGAGCGGGTGGTTTGAACTTTGCTGGGGGCGGGAATGGGCGGCAAAAAAACAACAACTCCGAAATCAGGAGGTAGCCTAGCGACATGATGGACATGTCAATAAATGATGTGTAAAAGAATGGCACAAAACCTAAGCAAGGCAAGTCTGGCATATGTGTGTTTTGTCTTTTACTTTACTTTTACTTCAATAGCTAAAATCAAAGTACTTGAAGTTTAAGGAAACGCATTGTAGCCTAAGCGTTTTAGATGTCCCTGATAGCCTAGCCAGGTTACTAATAATAGCAATACAAATACTTTTTTTTTTTTTTCTGCGGGACGGGTGAAGACAAAATCAATGCATCTCTAATTATGTGAGATTAAATTCGGGATTAAATTTAAGTTTTCCGGGTGCGAGCGGGAGTGGACATACATATTGCGGGATCAGGCTGGAGTGTAACATATAGGCCTACGTTGCGGGAGCGAGCGGTAATGGTCAGAAATTAGGCGGACGGGAGCGGAATGAAGAAAACAGTCCTGCTCAGGGCTCTAACGCCTACCCTGCCTTTAACCCATGTAGTTACCTTATATTACCCATAGGTATAAGTACATGTTAAGTGCACATAATGTAAAATAAAGTGCAACCCTAAACCCTAACGCTAGTACCTACTAGTTGAGTACATAATATTGTTTATTATAAACATTTTAGAAGAAAGTGTAACTGTTAGGCTATTATTATTGTTATTATTATGCAAACTGAGTTAGAATTTGAATTTGAAAATGTAAATCAATTTCATTTTCATTCAACTTTTATGTTGACTTTTCTTTGTTTAAAATGTTTTAAAATCCTAAAGCGTTCTCTGTTTATTTGTTCAATTTATATTTTTGGACACTGTATTATTTTTCTATGCAGTTAACAGGTCAAGGCAATTCGTCATTCTTTCATAAAGGTTTCCTGTAAATAGTCTGATGATGCAAAATTGACTAAACTGCCATTCATGACATCACAAGTTCTGATCTACTCACTGTTTTTGAGTACTGAGTATTCTCAGCATCACATTACACAACAAAACCCAGTGGCCTTTTCCACTCTTTACGCCTGCCGTACGTCTACATTTGAGTCAGCAAGAACAGATCTTATGATTAACCTACTATATGATACAAAAGGCTTCACATATGTCAACTGTTATGATTATACAGTAAATGATGTATTGTGGAAAGATCACGAAGTGGGTTTCCATTCCCAGGGTCTCACTCTCTACACGTAGAACTGAGAATCAGAAATCCCTTTGACAACATTTGTTCCATGCAACATAATAAAAAAATTAATGTTTACTATAGTAATTCTACAATTTACATAAAACTATATACAGTACAAATACAATAAAAAGAATTGTGTGTGCATAATGTTACAGCCTGTTTGGGGACTGAAATTAGTTTTAGATAGTGCATGTGTAATAAAATAAGTAAACTAATATAAATTAATTAGCTAATGCTCTAATTTTTACAAGGTTATACTCAAAATGTCATAACATTTTGAGTAACATTTTGTTGTTTTATACGTTAGGGGGCGGTAAAACTCCTAAGCGGTGAGCAGCCGGTAACAAGAAGTAGTCGAATGAGAACGTCCTCATCTCAGTTCTCGCGCATGCGCCCATAAGGAAGTAATGGAATAGTCGAATAAAGTCGTTATTTATGTTTTTTTCGCACAAAAAGTAGTCTCGTCGCTTGATAAACTTATAATTGAGCCACTGTAGTCACATGGACTATTTAAACCTTTTCTTTAATGACTTTATGGGCCGTCAAGTGCCAGTCCCTTAGGCAGTCTATGTAGGACTGATCCAGCTCTCAGATTCAATCAAAAACATCTTTATTTGTGTTCCGAAGATGAACGAAGGTCTTACGGGGTTGGAACAGCATGGGGGTGAGTAATTAATGACTTCATTTTCATTTTTGGGTGAACTAACCCTTTAAGTCCCCCAGTATAATTTTAACCCTTAAAACTCATTTTTGAATACAGAAATTACATATTTAAACGTTTTTTTGTTGGTTTTTTTCGTGAAAAGAGTTCGTCATGCCTTGATGTAACTTGAATGTAACGCTACACCCTTGCCTCATTTAATATACACGGATCGATGAATATGCAAATTAGCCCCTCCTCAACTCAATCACACCAGCTCAACTCTTTAACGATCACATGCTGACCTGATTGGTTACCAGATTTGTGACATCAGAAACACCAGCGATTTCAAACCGTGTTTTTGTCTTTTGTTCTCTTCAGATTTAAGAAGAAATATAGTCAGCAATGAGTTTGACTTATGAATTTACACATGATTTGTCTTAAAGCATATTAAAAACACCACATAGAAATATAAACAACATTAAAAGCTTTATTTTCAACATGGGAGGCTTTTATTCATTTTTGTTTTAGTTATTTCAAGTTCATCAAGTTAAACTAAATTAAAATTAGAAATGTTGCCTTGGCAAATGATATTTGATTTGATTTCAGTTAACATTTATTATTTAAAATATCATTTTAGATATTTTAATTATATTTTATATTTCCCTCCATGACACCTATGCAGGTGCCTAAAGTAAATATTATTTAATGTGTGTTATCACTCTTATCACACGTTATCATCTGCAGTCGGCAAGGTAAAACGTGTTCAATTTCGACTTTTAATATATTCATGTACAGATATATCCAAGTGAATTTCACTGCAACACATCTCAGGCTGTTTGTCCGCCCTACTCTCTGTTTCTTTGGGGTTTGCAACAACTGAAGATGCCTCTGCTGAGAACACTCTCCTCTGAGCTGCTGAAGATGCATTGACATGATATTAACATCAGTTCACCAAGTTTCAAGAGCAAAAGAGTTTGTGTTCACCAAACACACAAAAGTACAACATTATAGAATGCTTGATGCATTTGCGCTCACATCGACTCGCTCTCACTCTCCAGTACGGGCACAGTTTGATCCTTAGGCTGAAGAGAGCAGCATCCGCCTGAGGAAAAACAACAATAAACAATCATGCATGTAGGCCTACAGCATGATGTATGAAGGGACTGAAGTACAGTAACTGAATGCTGTAGAGTTCTTGTCTTACCTGAGATGGCATACACATAAGAGGAGTCCTTCATCATAAACATGCAAGGTGAGCATGAAGACCTCGAATCAGTCTGATGGCTGGACAGGTGATATTGCCTAGAGTTTACTACAGAGTAAAGCGGGACGCCAGTGCCAACTACTGGGAACATTTAACATTAGATCAGTGCTTCTCATCCATGGAGCCAATAAATATAATATAATATATCAGAAAAAAAAAAAAAAAAAAACCACACAGAAGAAATTTCATAGCCGCCTGCCTTTGTATAAGCTAATTGTGTTGTACACTGGTAGGCCTTGGAGTCAAAATGGCTCTTTACATGTATTCTAATCAAGTGTATATAATGAAACAAATATTTTTCATTTGTGCTCTATCGACTTCAGACCTCTATCTTTAATTTCATTTTTCTTACCTGAAGATGAAGCACTTTGGGAAGACATTTTATCCCAAATATGTGGAAATCTTCAAACTAACAATCTTTTGAGATTTTTTTTTTTTTAAATGATGCAAAAATGCATCTATTCGATAGCTTTTAAAAGATGCACTTTCAGGATTCATTTCATCAATTGAAAATATAGGCTACTGATCTAACAAATAAAACTTGATTGCTCAAACTGTTTCAGGGATTGTGGAGGCCAACTAATTGTAGCATCTTCTTGAACTTTTATTCAAAATGAATGTTTAAGGATGTTGGGCTTCTCTGAGACAAAAAAAAAACAACTCAAAACAGGAAATAGAAAAGAAAGAGGGCTTCATGCTATATTCTGAATGAATGAGTGATTTCATTGGATCTTTAAAATGCCCGTTTATGATGTCTACTCTGCAGTGCGCTATTAATGGTGACTGAAATGAAATAAACCCTCAGCCTCAGTCTCATTTGTTTCAATGTAAGGAATGCCAATAAACGTGAATACAATATGTTTGCAGACAGCGCCCTCTGTGGGTTGAGAGTCAAGTTTCTTCCAGACACACGTTTCTTCCTCCAGGGCTGAAAAAACCACAATCAATTCATTGAACAAATCAATATTTTTTCTTGTTCGAGAAGTCGCTTCACTTGCCAACCCTAATGAGGTGAAAGTTAGGATGATTCTAAGGGCCCATGCACCTTTGGGGCCCCATAGATCGATTTTATTAATGGAATGAGTGTGAGCACAACCTCATATTTCATAGGGTCCAAAACTGACACCAGACACACATGGGTCCCAATAGAAAAGAAAACATTATTGCAACTTCATTTCATGCCGACTTTAAGCCACATTCACATCAGGATGCTTGATGTGTTATTGTTTTAAACTCTTTTGTTAGTGTTGCTATTGTTCTCATGTTAAATTCTGTTCTCTCGTCTGACCTTGACTTATTTGCGCCTTTGAAATCACGTCTGGTTTCCTTTGGTTGACCCTCTCCTTGGTACAATGATAACCTGCGTGCTATGAAGACATCCTGTCGTACAATGGAGCGTAGGTGCATGGTGGATGTCTGGCTTGACTGTCTTTCACCAGGCATGGAAAGATCATTTACTTGAATATAAGACCTAAATTGCATCAGCCAGATCAAATTGTTGCTATTCAATTGCACTCCCATCTACTGTAGCTGCAAATAATCTCAATGAGCCTCTACAATTGGGGATTCAGTAAACTACACAGCACTGATTCCGGCAGTCTCTCTATTTTGATTCTTCTTAACCTTAGTGCCGCTTTCGACACTGTTGATCATAATACTTTACTTGCTAGGCTAGAATTTGTTTTTGGCGTTTCTGATACCGCACTAAGCTGGTTTAGGTGCTATCTTTCTGATAGAAAGCAGTTTGTTGCTATGGGTGGTTTCAGGTCTGCTATTGGTGTAGTGCATTCTGGTGTCCCTCAAGGTTCCATCCTGGGCCCTATACTTTTTAACATACGTTTATACTCTTGGCCAACTTTTAAGATCACTTGGACTCAGTTTTCACTTTTATACAGATGACACCCAGGTTTATATACATTCAAAACCTGATGTAAGTGGCTGTGTCTCATCTTTCCTTTTGTATTTCTGAGACAAAAGAATGGACGTCTAGATTTTTTTTTTTTTTATGTCTGAACAGTGACAAGACGGAAGTAATGCTCATTGGTTCACCTCACCAGCTACAGAAGGCTGGTTCTCCCACTTTTAGTGTAGAAGGTTGTACTTCTCAATTTCAGACTAAAAAAAAATCTGGGGGTGATATTTGTTAACAAGTTGACATTTGTTCCTCATGTTCAGAGCACTGTCAGGACTTGATTTTTCATCTCAAAAAACATAGCCAGATTGCCTCCATGTTGTCACTCCCAGTGGCTGAAACGCTAATTAACATTTTTATTTTTATTTTTCCATGTATCGATTACTGTAATGCTTTGTTGGCTGGGGTTTCAAAAGCTAGCCTCAATAAACGAGTGTTGGTACAAAATGCCGCTCAAATTCTGTCTGGAAATAGGACAAGGGATCATATTACTCCAGTACACTGGCTCCCTGTCAGATTCCGTGTTGATAAGGCCTTGCATGGACTGTCTGACACCTCATTATCTAACTGATCTTCTTTGGAAGCTGGTCCCATTAACTGTGGAAAACTTTTTAACTATTCCAAAACTTATGTGTTTGGGGTAGTTTTTACATAATTGTTTAAAATTGTCTTATTAATCCTATATTTCATGTTTTTATTTTGTATTTTATTAAATTTTTCTGTCAGTAATGAATTGTTTGTATGTTTAAATCTATGTTTTATTGTGTTTCTATTCTTGTGAAGTGCTTTGAGATACTTTTTAAAGGCGCTATATAAAATAAAGTTTATTGTTATTATATTATTAAACATGTTTAAATATATACATCATTGTCACCTGAAGGAAAATGGATATCTGCCATCTCTACTAAATTATATATGTGTGTGTTTACTAATGGCAATCATTCCAATAAAGTATATAAAATGAAAACATAATGGAGTACTACAGATCCCACCATCCACCGGGTCATGCGTAAACAAAATCTGTCCAATGAATTCGCAGATTCTGTGAGATCACGTGTCTAGCAGCTTGCTGATTAGTCGTCCACGAATCCATGTTTGAAACGTGGATTTTGTTCGCTGGCCCGGTGGTGTTGTCTTCTTCGTCTTAGTGGGTTGTTTACTGTATTAAACATTTAATATAGGATGCCAGTGCATCCACGTGATAGAAAAGAGAATAACCACGAAGAAATGGACGTGGACTATCCAGAACAAGAGGCCAGCACCTCCGACGAAGAGGAGTCCGTGAGCTCGTCCGTCTCTGAGGATGGGGACACTTCAGGTAACGCCACAGACAGAGACTTCATGACAAACACCAGAATCATTTCATGCGCGAGAAAGAGACATGCTACAGATAAAGGGAATGGTTAATTTCTTGCAGACATGGATGATGAAGACTGTGAAAGAAGGCGAATGGAGTGTTTAGATGAGATGACAACTCTCGAGAAGCAGTTCACAGACCTAAAGGATCAGTAAGTGATGATGAGCAGCACATCATATAAGCCTAACGCATAAATATGTCCAGGTGAAGACTCCAGCCGTTGTGTTCTGAACTCTCTGTAGGTTGTATAAGGAGAGGCTCGGTCAGATGGATATTAAATTGCAAGAAGTGATGGCTGGCAATGCTGGAGAATACCTCGAACCCTTGGCCACCCTGCAGGAGAACATGCAGATCCGAACCAAAGTCGCTGGTCAGTTTATACTAGGGTTATATACATTCTTCTGGGTGGCCATATTTTGATTACCAAAAACCAGAACACTCGGCCCAGCAAACAGATAGGCCTACTCAAATGATACTCGAAGTTTACTCAGAGATGCCTTATTAATTTCAATACGTTTAATGTAGGCTATGCCTCCTCTGTATGGATAGAAAATGATAATATTACAAAACACAAATTCCTCTGAGGTTACTCAACATGTTTTATTATGACAGGTTTCAAAAATAATGAATGACATAATGATAGACATAATGTCTCTTCTGTGTTAGAAAAAAAATCTATAAATAACTAAAAGAAATACCAAAAATAGCTCTCACAAACTTACAAAACGAACTAACAAAATATATGTACATCTTCAGTTTTCTTCCTCTTTATCCTGTTTTTCTTCCTCATCCTCCTTGTTCACCCATCTATATTTTGCTGTAGAGCTGATCTTTCCCAGAATTTTTTTTTTAAAAAACAGGACATTTTCATCACTTTATAAAAAACAGCCAGGGCAGGATGTGAAAACAGGACATGTCCTGGGAAAAGAGGACTGTTGGTCACGACACCCTAATATATACACACATGATACAGCTAATGTAGTTTACAGGAATTACAATGATCATGCCAATGTTTGATAAATTTTACTGTAAAGCAAAGGTCTTTAACCTATTTCAGGACTGCATTTAATGCCTGGCCTATAATTACCATCATTTTAAAGTCATTTGAAAAAATAAAGGATTACGTATTTTCCATCTACATTTTCCATCTACTTCTTCATCGTTCAAAACACAAGTTTGGGGTCGATAGGATAATAAAAAAGAAATCTCTTATGCTCACTAAGGCAGCATTTATTTGATTGTAAAACGGTAATATTGTGAAATATTATTACAATATAAAATAACAGTTTTCTATTTGAATATATTCGGATGTTCTGATCTAATATGATGATTTGATGCTCAAGAAACCTTTCAGATTATTATCAATGTTGAAAACAGGTGGGTATCATAAGAAATTTTGTGGAAATGGTGATAACTTTTTTTCTGGTTTTCTGATGATGAGAATTTAAAAAGAACACCATTGTTGCGTAATAAATATCTTTATAATTTATAAAGATATTTATATTAATTTATTTATATTAATACATTAATAATATCTTTTTTTAATTTATTAATATTACACATTTTATTAATTTAGTAAAATATTAATTCTATTCCTGTTCCTAAACCTTTGAACGGTACTGTTTTTTTTTCTTTTTTTAATTTGACAAAATTCAAAAACAGAATATAGCTGCAAGCAGCGATGATGGGCCCAAGCCTCTGCACTGCAACCAATGTGCATTTGAAGGAGGTAAATGTAAAAGAACTGTGTAAAAATCGTTTGAAGATGCCACATTTACTGCAGCAGCTGGTGCCACTATAACCATGAACCACAACAGCCGCATCCATGAGAGATCATTTCAATTTACATGAATATAAAGTCAGGATGTTATAGGTCACTTTTTAAATGAGTGAGAAATTATCATTTGCAGCTCAAAATTCCAAAAAGTCCAGAAGTATTTATAAGTTTTTTTTATATATATATATATATATATTTAGATATATTGTTGTCAGTGAACTACAAATAAACCAGTTCTTGCCTTTTTTTTTTTTATTCAAACTTATAAAAAGACAAGGCCTCGCAAATTGGGTGATTCCGTCTGCAATTTAGCATCCATAATGTCTTGGCTCCATGCTGGCCGAGTTTGGTGGCGATCGAATTAATTGCCTAGAAGTCTATCAAATTTCAGAGCATGCGTTTTTCAAAAAAAAAAAAAAAACAGAATAGCCGACTTCCTGTTGGGCTGACATATGACTATGAGCGTGAAAGTTGTTTGGCTTGATGATAATATAAGTGCTTGAAATTGTTGATGTATGTGAAAAGCGGTGCGCTACAGGCCCTAAAAATGACCACATAAAAGGGTCCGCAGCAGACCCCCCACAACCCCCCTGATAGCCGACGGTTCTGACGTGTGTGCAAAGTTTAAACAAAATTGATGGTAAAACATGGTAAGGGACACTAACAATGTTTACGCAAAAGTGCCAGAGAAGTGATGTTAATAGCCTACAATCCAGAGCTTTGTTTCAGGTCCAAAACACAGTAGTGCATTTAAGCAAGTATATATTATGAATTCGATTACTTCCTCTTCCTATAATTACCAGTCTGTGGTCTGATTTACTGATGCTTATTTTATAATAGCCTTAGTCACCTTTTGCTCATCTGTATTTGTGCAGGTATCTATCGTGAGCTCTGCTTGGAATCTGTCAGAAACAAATATGACTGTGAGATGCAAGCAGCCAGCCAGCACTGGGAGGTAACACACAGGCATGGGAATGGGCTTAAATACATCAAATTTGTGGTTCCCCCACTCTTCCTGGTAATATTATACGATGGATTACTGGTATTACGATGTGTTTTGGTCGATAAGATCACGAGTGGATGAAGGAGACACATTACCATTTACACCTGGTGTTTCAATCTGTCACTCTTGTCCACTTTCAACCCCTTCTGTCCTGATTTCTTCAAGGGGAGGGTAAATTTATGTTTTTTTTTTCTGATCTTTCGATCTAATGGACAAAAGTAAGTAAATAACGGAAAAACATACTTAGAACCGCAGCTTTCGAGAATAGCCACAAGAACACCCCAATCTGTGAGTGTGTGTTAGAAATCAGGAATGGTGAGAGAACATTGTGCTTGGTACGTTGCTCGTCGGGCTTGTGCGCTTCCCATGATGTTTACGCATTAGGTCAGTAGGCGGCCTTTTGTGTCAGTTCAAACGCATTCGACCCTATGAGTGTCTACAAGCAATCCAAATCCAAACATTTCAGAGCCTGTTTACACCTGTTTAACGTCATCCACTTGTGATCTGATATGAAAACGCAAAATACCAAGTTTAAACGGGTCCAGAGTGTAGGCTACACCACTACAACATTCCCAGTTATCTTCTCTTTGAAGACAGCCCTGCTACTAATATACTCGCAGCCTAAAGACCCCGATATCCTTCATGAGAAATCGAAGAACGTACTAGTGTGATGTCATTCAAACAAAATCAGGCAAAATTAAGTTCGTTTTGGGAGTTCTGGAAAGATTCGCTCCTGCTGGTAAACTTCTTGCCATTCCTTTAATATTCATTGTCAGTATTACATTTTGTGTTTTTTTTGTTTTGTTTTTTTTTTACATTATAATTGTATTGTGTGACTTATTTTTAGATAAAATGTACTGCAAATGATTAAGTTTTTTTTGTTGTTGTTTCTCAAAAAGGATAAATTATGATATTTTGTAAAGAGAAAACAGTAGCCGTTTCAAATCCAGATTTGTAAATTGGGAAGGTAAACATAAGTTAGCTTCTTCCTTTCTATATTCTTTTTCTTCTCTTTTGAACATGCTGAGATTTTGTTTTTATTATTTTTTGTTTTAATATGCTCTGTTATCAATGACCATGTTCTGAAGAGGAAAAGGAAATGAAAAGAAATAAAATTATTCATTAATTCTTCGAACTTCCATTAGTCCATGGTGATTATGTCATAGGTAGGTGTGGCTCTGAGGCTCCGCCTTTTTTGACATGGAAATCATCTTCAGTTGAGTCCGTCGAGGTCAGACATCCACGAGTAAAAGCATGAACACACTGGGGAGCTGTTTTGAAGCAGAAAATAAAGTTGCAATTCTAATTACAGACACTAACGCTGTTTTTTATGTTTAATAATGTAAAGCTGCTTGATTTTAAACAATCTTTAGTATAAAGTGGTGTATATAAAAATAAATTTGACTGACTTTACTCGAGCGCTGAATTGCAAGGCATTTCAACAGATCTGGTGCTTTCTTAACTTTTGTTTTCTCACTGCTGACACTTTTTTTATTAATGAAAGGAAAGCAAGCAACATATATTTATATATTCATCTACTTTCATCTGCGTGGAAGACATTGGGATGTTCGCTAACAGTAAATCGCTTCTTTTTACCTCAAAGCAAAGAATTGAAAAGGACTTCGCCATGAGTATATTGGGGCTTTTATGTTGAATTTGTTACTGAGATAATTTACCAACGTTCATGATGTTTTTCCTCAGAGTGAGAAGCTCCTGCTTTTTGACACGGTTCAGAGCGAACTGGAAGAGAAGATCAGGCGATTGGAGGAGGACAGACACAGTATAGATATAACTTCAGGTAAAGTACAGATTGTAACTGGTACTGTGTAACCTGTGAATTTCAATGTGACGTTTTACCTTTTCCCTGCATTGATGTGTTCTTGCTCCAGAACTGTGGAATGATGGTCTGCAGTCTAAGAAGAATAAAAAGAAAGATCCTCTCAGTCCCGGAAAGAAGAAAAAACCTGTCGCTGTGTCAGATATCCTTTGTAAAGTAGTCGTGTGTGCGTCTTTTTATAGTATTTGTTTATGGCAGCAGCCTTATTATATATTATAATATTATATATTATGTATATATATATATATATATATATATATATATTCTATAATGCAAAAGAAGACATTAGTTTCCTGATCCGTCCCACGACCATACATTGTTTACATGTTGCAAGACCTGGATATACTTGAAGACTGGACTGCAATAAGAAAGGTTTTATTTTTCGCCTTAATCAGTTTTATTTAATTTTTTTTTTTTGCAAGTGAGTTATTGGAAGATCTCTAGCATTGATCAACTACATTGTTTTCTGTAGGCTATGGCTTCAATGGGTCCTCATAGGGTAAAAGTAGATGGTAAGGAGGATTTTGAGCATGTTTTTGCATGTGAAGCATCGCACAGAAAGTTGACTCTCTCTCTATATCGGCGTGGATCAGCTGTAAAGACTCTTATAAGTGATTCGTGGACAAGCTTTTCAAGTCTCTGAGGTGATTTAACTGTGTGTGTTTATCAGCCCCTCTGAAACCAGAAAGGCACCATCATGTTGCCCGATCAGAAGATGGACGTCTGTTTTATGACAACAAATGGTACAGCCGGGGTCAGGCCATATGCATCAACAGGAAGGACGAATATCCTATCAGGTGTGTGTGTTTAATCATATGTTTCTGTCCCTGAGGGTGTTTTAACTTTTAAAATTGCTTCTTTTTTTAAAGAAAGAAATTAGTTTTTGTTTTTCAAGGACGCCTTAAAATGTATCACAAGTGACCGTAAAGATTTTTTAAATGTTGCAAATTCTATTAAAAATAAATAAAAATTAAAGCTGCAAGCAGCATTTAGCGGGGTTCAAGCAGTTTAGGCCTTTAAGGCCTTTAAGCACAAAAGCATCAAAAGACATTAAGTTTTAAGTTTCAATAATGGCAATTTACCATAGGGAATACATTGTTTTTAACATTTTTAACAGTTATAGCGCCACCTATAGTCCGATCTCCATGAAACTTTGCATGCTTGTTGAATAAGTTATGACACATGTGCTCATCAATTTTTGTGAAGTTCTGACTTTTCCTTTAGGATTTATAGGCTTTTGGGTGCATTTTGTCATGCCCCCTTTTATTAATGACTCTGTTATAGCAAAACAAATGACAAAGTTCAACTTTTTTTGATAATTATTGATCTAGAGTGTCCAAAGAATTGTCCTAGACTGGTCTGGTTCCGATCCGGCAAAAAACCAGGGACTAGTTCGCAAAAGTACGTTTTTAACATATTCGTAAAAATTTAACGAACGATTTGATTGACAGCAATGGTTCTTGAGGCAAAGTTGTTCAGCGTGAGGAGATCTATCAATTGATATACATATTGTGGGGGTGTGTGCAACACCACGTGATAACAGAGCCATAAAACTCGTTAGCGCCAACTAGTGGCCGATTTCTTTCAAAATTCTTACAGACCTCTAGGGCCATGAGTAAAACATGCCCAACGAGTTTCGTTCCGATCGGCCTTCATTAACCTTGTTTCATAGATGCACAAACTTCATTGGCCGATGGCGGCCATGTTTTTTTAGATACGCCAATGTCCTCATAGATATACATGGGGCCTTGGTCCAAGACACTGCATACCAATTTTCAAGTCAATCGGACTAACGGTCATGTGGTCATAGCCCTTTTTATGTTTTTTTTCATATTATAGCGCCACCTAGTGTTCAATCGTCGCTATTTTTTTACTGTGACCTCAAATTGAACTCTTACACATGTGTACCGAGTTTGGTGAAGATATCTCATTTACTTCTCGAGTTATAGCCATTTTAGTAAAATAGGCTCCTCCCACAACGTTTATTTTGCTTCCCCTAGCGACCGGAACGAGAAATTTCAACATTTTTTTTGATAATTATTGATCTTCAGACTCCAGAGAACATTTCTGCACTGGTTTGGTTCCAATCGGGTAAAAAACCAGGGACTAGTTTGCAAAAGTAGTTTTTCAACAAAATTCAAAATGGCGGAAAAATTTGCATACCGGAAATGAAATCGGAGATATACGTTTTTTTCGTCAGGTGAATAGCTTTCCAATGATATAAGACACTTGAGTGTACAACTTACGGTCTAGGAGTTATGAGCAGTTTCGCGCAATTGGTTGTTATAGCGCCACCTATGGGCCAATCGGGCTCATAATTTGATAACCTCTCCTCGATTTTTGTACTACCATCTGACAAAGTTTCAGAGCTCTAGCCCTTACGGTTTGGGCTGCACGATGCGTTTTAGGGGAGAATAATAATAATAATAAAAATTAAAGCTGCAAGCAGCATTTAGCGGGGTTCAAGCAGTTTAGGCCTTTAAGGCCTTTAAGCACAAAAGCATCAAAAGACATTAAGTTTTAAGTTTCAATAATGGCAATTTATTATAGGGTATACATTGTTTTTAATATTTTTAACAATTATAGCGCCACCTATAGTCCGATCTCCATGAAACTTTGCATGCTTGTTGAATACGTTATGACACATGTGCTCATCAATTTTTGTGAAGTTCTGACTTTTCCTTTAGGATTTATAGGCTTTTGGGTGCATTTTGTCATGCCCCCTTTTTTAAATGACCCTGTTATAGCAAAACAAATGACAAAGTTCAACTTTTTTTGATAATTATTGATCTAGAGAGTCCAAAGAATTGTCCCAGACTGGTCTGGTTCCGATCGGGCAAAAAACCAGGGACTAGTTCGCAAAAGTAGGTTTTTAACATATTTGTGAATATTTAACGAACGATTTGATTGACAGCAATGGTTCTTGAGGCAAAGTTGTTCAGCATGAGGAGATCTATCAATTGATATACATATTGTGGGGGTGTGTGCAACACCACGTGATAACAGAGCCATAAAACTCGTTAGCGCCAACTAGTGGCCGATTTCTTTCAAAATTCTTACAGACCTCTAGGGCCATGAGTCAAACATGCCCAACGAGTTTCGTTCCGATCGGCCTTCGTTAACCTTGTTTTATAGGTGCTCAAACTTCATTGGCCGATGGCGGCCATGTTTTTTGAGATACACCAATGTCCTCATACACATACATGGGGCCTTGGACAAAGACACTGCATACCAATTTTCAAGTCAATCGGACTAACGGTCAGCTGGTCAGAGCCCTTTTTTAGTTTTATTCGTTTTATAGCGCCACCTAGTGTTCCATCGTGGGGATTTTTTTACTGTGACCTCAAATTGAGCTTATACATATGTGTACCGAGTTTGTTGAGGATATCTCATTTACTTCTCGAGTTATAGCCATTTTAGTAAAATAGGCTCCTCCCACAACATTTATTTTGCGCCCCCTAGCGACCGCAAAGAGACTTTTTCAACATTTTTTTGATAATTATTGATCTTCAGACTCCAGAGAACATTCCTGCACTGGTTTGGTTCCGATCGGGCAAAAAACCAGGGACTAGTTCGCAAAAGTAGTTTTTCGACAAAATTCAAAATGGCGGAAAAATTTCCATACCGGAAATGAAATCGGAGATAAACGTTTTTTTCGTCAGGTGACCAGCTTTCCAATGATATAAGACACTTGAGTGTACGACTTACGGTCTAGGAGTTATGAGCCGTTTCGCGCAATTGGTCGCTATAGCGCCACCTATGGGCCAATCGGGCTCATAATTTGATAACCTCTCCTCGATTTTTGTACTACCATCTGACAAAGTTTCAGAGCTCTAGCCCTTACGGTTTGGGCTGCACGATGCGTTTTAGGGGAGAATAATAATAATAATTAAAGCTGCAAGCAGCATTTTGCGGGGTTCAAGCAGTTTAGGCCTTTAAGGCCTTTAAGCACAAAAGCATCAAAAGACATTAAGTTTTATGTAGCAAGCATTATTTACCATGATAAACCATATTTCAATGTGGTTTTTCATGATTTACCATGTTCTAGTATGATTTACCATGAATCTAACATGATTTTCCATAGTTTACCTTGATATACCATGTTATAGGATGGTTTACCACAATATAGCAAGTGAAAAGACTATTAATAAGAAAAGTGGCCAGCAGAGGGCAGTAGAAGACCACTTATTGGCACACTTCCATTTTGAAATGCTTTGTTTCTCCACTATTCTGCACTAAAGCAAACCATTTTTTTCATGTTAACTTCATAAAGCATGCTTACACACAAACGCACGCACACGCACACACACACACACACACACACACACACACACATTTATAGTGTGTACAGTATATGTATAGTTTGACTGCAAAACATTAACAAAAAGAAATTTGTTAAATAAATTAACAATGCAAAATATAGTGTGTACTAGGGGTGGAGCCGAATACGGTATTCGGAAAGGCACAAATAATGTGTTTTTTACGAATACTTATTCCGAACAAATACTTAAAAAATATTTGTGTTCGGGAACAAGAAATACTGTATGTCAAAAAGCTGCGTTCCTCACGAGACCGCAGTGCGCGAGTTGAGTGAGCGACGTTCAGGAAGAGGTGACTGACACAGGCTGCTCCACACAGCAACAGAGAGGGCTCGGCTGAGCGAAAAAAACACTTAACTGCATCACTATTTTTGTTGAATAGATGTTTGTACCTTAACTAGGTTCCAGAGGCAGTTTATAACTTTCGGGAAGCGGAGTTTGATCGGGAGTATATTCCATTATTGACGTCTGCAGACGAGTGCTCTCCTGTTCGCTCTGTTTACGTAGCTCTGTTAGCTTGGTAACGGTAATTATTTGTTTCTTATATGGCTTGGTTGAATTCTAATGTAGAGTGCGGTCTGTTATTATAACAGGCCGCTGCTTATAAGTATAACACACCGTTGCCATGAAAAACAGAGCGTTGCCATGGATTCTAAACGTAGAGACAGAACGGACTTTTTCTTTTTTATCGGCAATCGTTTTTTAAATCAATAAACTCCTGTTTATATCTATATTTTGAGTCAAATTATTGATTTACTTGGTAGGTAGCAATGTAATAAGCAGGGTAATGTAGAGCGAGGCGGTTGTTATAGCGAATATAAACCCGCAGGCTTTGCGTAATCCCTAACTTATTCTGTCTGTTAAGCGTCCTTCACCGTGGTGTTGGGATTCATAATGTTCACAATTGTATTTTATTAGTTGTTGGTTTAACCATGGTTCATGAGGTAATGGCTGACTGTTATTTTCTTCTCAATGACTTTTCTTGTTACATGTTCATTGCTGGATTTATAGAAAAACACCAACCAATATTGCATAATGGATATAATTAAATAATTCATAATAGTAATTGAAAAGATTTCCTTTCTAATCTCTTTCAACTCCATTTCGCTTTTTCAATGAGACTCTGCCACTTCACCATGCACGACTCACCCGTTGCCTATAAATTGATTGTGAACCCTTTGGCTCATTCTTTGCACTCTTTCCTGGCATTTTGATGCATAACTGTGTGTGTCTTCATGAATTACGTGAGTCCATCTATTAATTTGATTGTGTTTACATTGTTTATGCCTTTTTATGATTTAATGTCACTGTCAGCCTGTGCGCTGCTAATTGATTAATTTGTTTGCCAGACATGTGCCCTGAGCCATGTTGAAAGATTGTTTGTTTCAATGATTTTTTTACAGCCTGTTTTATTGTGATTAGTACTCATATCTTTGTTCATTTATATCATTGTTCCTTTTGTGTTGATTGATCACTGTCACCAATTGTATTATTTCTTTATCTCCTTATGCAACAACACACAAACAATGCATTGATCCAAAGTCAACAGGCACCTAAGACGAACTCTTATATTGCGCTGCATTACTGTGTTGTTGACTATTACTGACGGTAAGGTTGTACTGTTGATCCTCGCGCAGCCTCTCGAGCAGAAATCTACACAAATGAGCGCAGAACACACTCAGACCCCATTTACACCTGGTATTAAAATGCGATCTGTATCCAGATAAGTTATCCGGATAATAAAAAAACGCATGTTAATGCAAGGTGTAAATGCGTTGTGATCGCGATTGGATCTGCCTGACCACATCTGCAGGTAGTCTGGCTCGCATTGTGTCCGGATCTTTACTAGGTGTAAACGCAATCTGGTTGTTGAAACCACATATGTATATTTTACTCCTCCCAAAAAGGCAAAAAAATAAACGAGTAAGCTTGTTATATAGGCTATATGTCATGTTATAGTCAGATATGACGGCGCTACTGCGACACGGATCACCCATCACCGCTCATGAGCGTCTATTCATCGAGCCAACGTGCAAACATCGCAAATAAAAGTGAAAGTAAGTCACAGACGCTTAACACACAATCATCTTCAAGTAAAGAAACGAAATTATCTTACCAGCGGTGTTGCCACTCTTTTATTGATGTCTTTGATTTGGAAATTAGCTGATGATCAACGAAATGCAGCTCATATCTGTTGCTTTTGGTGTCGTTCAATCCATTAAATCTGCATACGCAGGAGTTTAAGATCGGATTTATATCCGTTTTGCAAAAACACATGTATGTGGCCAGGTGTAAATGCAATCGGTACTTATTATCCAGATAACTTGTCTGGATACAGATCGCATTTTAATACCAGGTGTAAATGGGGTCTCTTATTTTTCCTGAACACCATCACGATTGAAAATGTGACATTGATTTCCTACAACAGTTCAATAAACAGTAAAAAATTAAATCACTTACATTTTAGATGCTATATTGGCTGTTTTTGTTGTGTTTCAGCAGCGAAAATAGTTCCAAACAATAATCACAGCAGAACCACGGCACATGTCACAGGAACACTCGACGTGTTTTCATTACTGAATCATTCAGCATTTTGAACGAATCGATTGAGTCAAAGATTCAAAGACACATTCAAAAACATTCAGGTCTCATTCTTGAATGATCAGCCGTTTGAACGAATCGTTTGAATGAATGAATTGAATGACTCACTCATTAAGACGGTCGCCTGCCACCACCTACTGGCGGTTTAGTGTTAAATGTTTAAAAGTAGTATCATTCTTTCCCAGTTTCTTATGTAAATTTAAATAAATGTCATAACATTATTTTATGCAATTGTGTTTTTTCAGTGTAAATGATTTAATTTGATCAGCCCCTAGAGTAACAGCCCATAGTGTCTTATTATTCGAAATAATACACCAGAATTTATAGTTTACCCACCTCTTTTTTTTACCACTACACCTCTGACCATAGTGTACATTAATTTACCACGTTCTAGCATGATTTATCATTATTTACAGTGATTGGGGCTTGGATGATTGGATTTTAATGTGATTCTAGGAATACAGTATAGCTATTTACCACGTTAATAGCAATTATGTGAAGATTCAGAACAACTGAAGTGATAAACTTTGACAAAAAAATGATTGTGTTCAATATTTGACCAAATGTGATTGCAAATGTTAAAATAGATAATTAATAAAGTCATAAAATTAATTATAGTTGAGTGGTGAGACAATTACTATTTTGAACAGCAGAGGGCAGTAAAACACCACTTATTGGCTTAATAGACCATCATTTTGATATCATTTCACTTTTTTAACTGTTATTTAGGCATATTTTGTCAGATCTGTCTGTAAATGTTCATGATTATTTAATGTCACATGTTCTGACTTGTTTATTGAAGAGATCAATGCTTTCAGGGACACTGAAAGTGTAGTAATAGATGGCTTCAACACACTAAATGTTGAAGCCATCCTATTATAGTCATCCACATGACGTAGTTTAACTTTTTCTTATAATTATTGATCTAGAGAGTCCAAAGAATTGTACTGCACTGGTTTTAACATTATGATATGATCAGAGATGGAAAACACCATTTACAGTCAATAATGGCAATTTACCATAGGGATTACATTGTTTTTAACATTTTTAACAGTTATAGCGCCACCTATAGTCCGATCTCCATGAAACTTTGCATGCTTGTTAATGATGTGATGACACATATGCTCATCAATTTTTGGGATGTTCTGAGTTTTCCTTTAGGATTTATAGGCTTTTGGGTGCATTTTGTCACGCCCCCTTTTGTAAATGACCCTGTTATAGCAAAACAAATGTCAAAGTTCAACTTTTTTTTGATAATTATTGATCTAGAGAGTCCAGAGAATTGTCCTAGACTGGTCTGGTTCCGATCGAGCAAAAAACCAGGGACTAGTTCGCAAAAGTAGGTTTTTTAACATATTTGTGAATATTTAATGAACGATTTGATTGACAGCAATGGTTCTTGAGGCAAAGTTGTTCATCATGAGGAGATCTATCAAAAGATATGCATTTTGTGGGGATATGCGCAACACCACGTGATTACAGAGCCATAAAACTCGTTAGCGCCAACTAGTGGCCGATTTTTTTCAAAATTCTTACAGACCTCTAGGGCCATGAGTCGAACATGCCCATCGAGTTTCGTTCCGATGGGCCTCCGTTAACCTTGTCTCACAGGTGCTCAAACTTCATTGGCCGATGGCGGCCATGTTTTTTTACATACGCCAATGTCCTCATAGATATACATGGGGCCTTGGTCCAAGACACTGCATACCAATTTTCAAGTCAATCGGACTAACGGTCATGTGGTCATAGCCCTTTTTATGTTTTTTTCATGTTATAGCGCCACCTAGTGTTCAATCGTCGCTATTTTTTTACTGTGACCTCAAATTGAACTCGTACACATGTGTACCGAGTTTGGTGAAGATATCTCATTTACTTCTTGAGTTATAGCCAATTTAGTAAAATAGGCTCCTCCCACAACGTTTATTTTGCTTCCCCTAGCGACCGGAAATAGAAATTTCAACATTTTTTTGATAATTATTGATCTTCAGACTCCAGAGAACATTTCTGCACTGGTTTGGTTCCGATCGGGCAAAAAACCAGGGACTAGTTCGCAAAAGTAGTTTTTCGACAAAATTCAAAATGGCGGAAAAATTTCCATACCGGAAATGAAATCGGAGATATACGTTTTTTTCGTCAGGTGACCAGCTTTCCAATGATATAAGACACTTGAGTGTACGACTTACGGTCTAGGAGTTATGAGCCGTTTCGCGCAATTGGTCGCTATAGCGCCACCTATGGGCCAATCGGGCTCATAATTTGATAACCTCTCCTCGATTTTTGTACTACCATCTGACAAAGTTTCAGAGCTCTAGCCCTTACGGTTTGGGCTGCACGATGCGTTTTAGGGGAGAATAATAATAATAATAAAAATCAGTACAAAAACAATAGGGTTTCAGCACTTCGTGCTTGAACCCCTAATAATAAAAATCAATACAATTACAATAGGGTTTCAGCACTTCGTGCTTGAACCCCTAATCAGTACAAAAACAATAGGGTTTCAGCACTTCGTGCTTGAACCCCTAAAAATGTCCATTCATCAAAGAATTCTGGGGAAAAATGTATTAAGGTTTCTACAAAAGCTATAAGCATCATAAATCATCATATTAGAATGATTTTTGAAGGATCATGTGACACTGAAGACTGGAGTAATGATGCCGAAAATACAGCTTTGATCACAGGAATAAATTACACTTTAAAACATATTAAAAAAGATAACAGCTATTTGAAATTGTAATAATAGTTCACAATATTACTGACTGTATTTCACATCAAATAGCCTTTGTGATTAGACTCATTAAAATCGTATATATTATTATATATTATACATAATTCTATTTTATTAGCCTAATACTTTTTATTGCCTCTAATTATTATTTTTTTTTTAAGATTGTTCAATTTTAACAAATTAATTTAAATTAAGCAAGACTGTCTATTTTTAAGATTTTCCACTATGCACATTTTTTTATTTAAAAATATATTTTCAATTAATTCATCCTTTGGTCACACTTTACAGTGGTATGTTGCTAAGTAATTACATAAATACTTTTGATTAGGGTTAATTGCATGCAATTATGCATAATTATAGTAATTACTATAGAAGGACACTAAAAAATGTTACCTTTTTTCGAGCTACTTGTAATTACACAGTTCTTGATATTCGTACAGTAAGGGTTAGGTGTAACAAAAACACTATAAAGCGTTAAAAATAACAAATAATCAGTAGATCAAGTCAAGTGTTAGAAAATAAACACATTATTAATCAAGTTAATCAGAAGAAGTGAATATTTGATCACAGGGAAGCAAAATGACCGCTTGAAGATCAAATAGGTCTGCACCATTACACTAACTACTTTACGCAAGTCTTTCATGCGTCTAATGCTTGAATTTTTTTTTTTCCTCCTCCAGTGCCACAATAATCAATGTTAATCAAGACGAGGTTTGGTACAAACGTCTGGATGGCAGCAAATCAAAGCTTTACATCTCTCAGCTCCAGAAAGGCAAATACACCATGAAACACTCATAAGTAGTGTTCTTATCTTCCCCCTGCTCCCCGTTTCCAGTGTGGAAACCAAACCTTCGCTGGTTCAACTCTGTTCTCCGTTTGTCACCTTGACTGCTCGTTCATGCTGGAGGGACTCGGGTCTTACATGCATGTACCACATGTTTGCACTTCCTAAGTTAGAGCTGCTAAACAAACACCTGGTTGCCAAGGAAAGTGTGTGTGTGTGTGTGTGTGTGTGTGTGTGCGCGCGTGCGCGCGCGCGTGTGTATGTGTGTGTGCCTTGATGACTAGGATAAACCAGTAAAGCCTTGTTCAAAGCAGAAGAGCAATGAAGCTCAACTTATTGGTGTTGCTGATACTGAACACATGACAGTTTCCATGCTTTTTATTAAATACAGAGTCAGTATTTTTATTTGTAGATTTAAGGAGCATGTCTTTGTTCTGGAACAAGTTAGTGACATGTATCCTGTTCTGTGCCTGTGAGATGCATAATGTTTGAAACAACAGAACGGTTCACTAGGCTCCGCTGGGCTAGTGTTATTTTTGTACGTGTTCAAAACATAATACTCAATAGCTTGTCACTCTTCAAGGTTATAAAAGGTGTATTAATGTAACAGGCCTTGTGCGAGTCATATTCTTGTTTTGTAACCATTAGTGTTTTCAACGAAGCCAACTGAATGTAGCATATTCTGAGATTTTGATCAAATGTGTGATTCGTGTCTGGCTATATACAGTAAACAACTATTTCTGTTACATATCGGATTTTTAGAGCCCAATCATCAGCTACTATGAAATTATTACAGTTCATGCAGTTGTACTGAATGCTGCTTGTTGTATTTATCACATGTTCACACATCCATTTTATGTTGTTACATTAGCAAAGTTTGGGAGGAGCTCAATTAATAGGATAAGAGATGCACCTCTGTTGGGGGGTTACATATACTTTCACACTAACTAGCATATTTGATTATATGGTAATGTGAAACTGCTTAAGCAATTGAGTGGTTTGTAATTGTGTAGAGTTACATAATTTGAAAGTGTATGAGTGCTTTTATATAAAATGCTTTAATTGATGCAATACCAAACACTACACCGACCCTACCAAAATAACCATGTCTTCCTGAAGTCACAGAGGTCCAACACATCCTTAATGAAATTTACAGCTTTGAAATAAATCTCATATTGGTAAATATCTGAGTGTTATGTGACCCATATAAACATGATTTTTTTTTTTTTTTTGTAGCAGATAAAGATGATCAGAAGCAGCTCTGACAGGTCTGTGACTGAATGAACAAACTAGTAATCATATTGCGTTTGTGTTCAGACGTTTACAATGGAAATGTAATGTTATATAAAGCTGCTTTTGCATGGTATGGTATTGTGTTGTTTTTGTATTTATCCTGTGCTGTATCAGAAAAAAATGTCAAAAGTCGTTATGTTTCTCAAATACCAACATTTCTTAGTTATTTTGTAGCTTGTACTCCCATAAAAACGGCTGACCATTCGTTGACACGAACTCGCAATCGGGTTACTTTTTAAAGGAGTAGTTCACTTTTTAAAAATTATTATTATTATTATTATTTTTTTTTTTACAGTCTATGGTCGGGAATGAACAAACGCGTTTTGGTCTTTTACATTTTTTGTCCTATCAGTCTATCCGTAGTGACGTTTATTGTGAGCGTCAAACGGTGGTGAAAATGGTGAGTGAGCCAGCAGTTTATTTAGCGAATCATAAAATCGTTTCCTTCTCCCCACAGTAAGTCTGTTATGTGCAAATACAGTGTGTGAAAGCTGTGTATACGGGCGCGTGAATGGTAACGTAATCTCGTCGTAACTCTCTGCTAAAGACCTCTTTATACATCGATGGATTAACACAACAATCATCCTCTGAAGAAACATTGCTATTAAAAGCGTTTCAGTCACTCTACTAACCTGCTTGCAACCTAAAACCTTAATGCATTTTAAAGTTTCTCGATATTCCTATTATTTATTGTGTATTTTTGCGTATTCATTCCTGCAATCTGTTCGAAAACAATAAGTTCACCAGACCATTTTGCAAGATGTAAACAACACTGGTCCAGAAACACTTCCTGTTTCGGGTTGTAACTTTTCTTTATTTCACATGTAAAGAAAACATCTTAAAGATGTCTGTTTAACTTTTTCATTCAGTTTTATATGTTCTGTTTCGACCTATTCCTTTTAAAATACTGGTATTGCAACATATGAATGTCACTGCATTAAATAAAACTGGTGATTCTCAAGTAAATTTTAGGACGTATAGTCAGACCTCTCAAGTTTACACATTATTAATAGTAATAATATTTGTTATTATTATTAATAATGCAATAAATCAATCTAACTTAAGTGAAATAAAATACATACAGAAATCATTTTATATTTCATTATATAAAAACATACAGTTCTTGATATTTCTCGAATCTAAGTTATTTTAATAATTGACTTATATTGACAGTGACATTCCCAGTTTCTGATAATAATTATATTTTTAATAAATTTAGTTGTGAGTGTATAGCCAAGAATCTTTATTTGAAGATATTTTTGAAAAGATGTTTCTTATGCACACCACAGGCTGCATTAATTTGATTTCTAAAGCAAGGATCATGTGACACTGAAGACTGAAGCAATGATGCTAAAAAAATCAGCTTTGATCACATAAATAAATCACACTTTATAATAAAAAGCAGTTATTTTAAATTCTAATAATCTTTCACAATATCACTGATTTGTGATCACATACATTCAGTCTTCTTTCAAAAACATCCTAAGCGGTTCCTAAGTGGTAGTGTACTATATGAACTCTAGACATGAATGTTTCTCAACACAGGGCCAGAGTCAAAGCGGAGGACACGGACCAGGAGGTGGAAAGAAAGATGATAAGGTGATAAGAATAACACGAATATTTTAAAACGGCATGTTTATCCTTAGTAAATGACTTTATCTATCATCATAACAGGACAAGAAGAAGAAATATGAGCCGCCCATTCCATCTAGAGTGGGCAAGAGGAAGAGGAAGTCCAAGGGCCCTGATGCTGCCAGCAAACTGCCTTTAGGTACAGACGTGACCTTTGCTGTTGAACTCAGGACTATCCTGCGGTTGATTTTCAGCTAATGTCCGGTTGTCTCTCCGTATAGTCACCCCACACACACAGTGCAGACTGAAGCTCCTGAAGCAGGAGAGAATTAAAGATTACCTGCTGATGGAAGAGGAGTTCATCAGAAACCAGGAGCAGATGAAACCTCTAGAGGAGAAACAGGAGGTGCACCATCCATCCTTTTCCTCTTTCACTTTTGTCGATCTGTACTGATGATGATGTTTCTGTTTGCTCTCTTCTTAGGAGGAGAGGTCAAAGGTCGATGACCTCAGGGGGACCCCTATGTCTGTGGGGACCCTGGAGGAGATCATCGATGACAATCATGCCATTGTCTCCACGTCTGTGGGCTCGGAGCATTATGTCAGCATCCTCTCGTTTGTGGACAAAGATCTGCTGGAGCCCGGCTGTTCCGTCTTACTCAACCACAAGGTGACGTATCCACCAGATCAATCGGGATTGAATAGAATTAAATAGGATGAATCTTTCAAACTTTATTATTGACAATTATAATCAACAACTATTCCGAAGTTGTGTAGTTTAAACTGGAAAACAACTCTAATTGTCATTTAAAAATCGGTTAAGACCTGAAACTAGATACATTTTCTTGAGAAGCAACACTTCTTATGATATTAAAGGGATACTCCACTTTTTTTGGATGTAGGCTCATTTTACAACTCCCCCAGAGTTAAACAGTTGAGTTTTACCGTTTTCGAATCCATTCAGCCGATTTTCTGATTTTTAGAAGGATATCAGTAACCAGACAGTTTCTGGTCTCATTGACTTCCATAGTATATATATTTTTTCCTACTATGGAAGTCAATGTGACCAGAAACTGTCTGGTTACTGATATTCTTCTAAAAATCTGAAAATCGGCTGAATGGATTTGAAAATGGTAAAACCCAACTATTTAACTCTGGGGGAGTTGTAAAATGAGCCTATTTCCAAAAAAGTGGAGTATCCCTTTAAGACTTGTTTTTAGCGAATGTGTCTTTAATAAGAGTGCATTTTGTCTCACTTTTTTTTTTTCATTTTTACAAACAAGTTTAAAAATATGAAAAAATCCTCCAGTGCAGTAAGACAAAATATCTTTATTCAAGCTACAATCTAAGAAAACATTTCATATATTATTGTGTGTGGCTTTGTGTAAATGTGTTTTGTTTTATGGACTTTTTGGCAAACAATAAAAATCTAATATAAATCTATCTAATCAAACTGTTTGTATGCTTTCCTGTATTTAATTCTGGATGCCTAACATTGGTAGATTACCCTAATAAATGTGATGATGTTTATAGGTCCATGCTGTCATCGGGGTGCTAATGGACGACACTGACCCTCTTGTGACAGTCATGAAGGTGGAGAAGGCTCCGCAAGAGACATACGCCGATATCGGTGGACTGGACGCCCAGATACAAGAAATTAAGGCAAGATAAAGACATCTTTTTTGGATTGAAAGACCAGATGTGTTGACCAGTATGAAATCAACATACAAAATTGTATTAAAGGGACACTATGTAACTTTTGGCCCTCTAGTGGTTAAAAAACAAAACCGCATGCATTTTGCAGAAGAACATTGTTTTGTTTGTGCGTCTGTTCTGCGTGACTTCTGATGAATATGACCCTTCACAATAGATAATGCTTTACAATGAATTCTGGTTTTTGGCAATTTATCTGTTCAATAAAATTAGTAATAAAAATGCAATTTCTGAATTTCTTCTCTCGCTAGGGATTGTTACGGAATCGAAAATCGAAGCTGACTATTTGATTCTGTAATTTTGAAAACAACGGATTTCTTAAATCTAGTGCTTAGTATTTTTGAGTGTCTTTAGAGATGGAAATATATAATAGTTCAAAAAGAAACTGCAGGTATTTGGTGATATTTAATCAGATAAAGATGATTCTATGCTGCTTTTGTCCTGCAGGAGTCCGTGGAGCTGCCGCTGACCCATCCAGAGTATTATGAGGAAATGGGGATAAAGCCTCCCAAAGGGGTCATTCTCTACGGCGCCCCTGGAACTGGTGAGTCCAACACCACTGTTGGTTTACAGAGTTCACAGAAAGAGATACATTATCATGGGCATGTGGTGATGTCACAAATCTTGATCTGTCATATAATTCCTCTGTCAGGTAAAACCCTCCTTGCCAAAGCGGTGGCCAATCAGACGTCTGCAACGTTTCTGCGTGTTGTTGGTTCAGAGCTGATTCAAAAGTACCTCGGCGACGGCCCTAAATTAGTGCGCGAGCTCTTCAGGGTGGCCGAGGAACACGCACCCTCCATTGTCTTCATCGATGAGATTGACGCCATTGGAACTAAGAGGTAGAGCAATATTATGAAATAATCCAAATATGCTCATATCCTTTGCAATGGCAAATGATTGGTCAGATGGCCCAGTCTGTTGCGATTGGTCTACTCTGCTCTGATTGGTCAGATGGCCCAGTCTGTTGTGATTGGTGTAAGACGAATCACTGACAAAGCATTTCAGCCTGGAGACAATAAGTCAATTTATAATGCGCTTTGATCTTTGAAACTTTGCAGACCTTTTACATGTACAAACAGCTATATGTACCCTGAATAACTCTTTGCAGATACGACTCAAACTCAGGAGGTGAACGTGAAATTCAGAGAACCATGTTGGAACTGCTCAACCAGCTGGATGGCTTTGATTCGCGTGGAGATGTGAAGGTCATTATGGCTACCAACAGAATAGAAACCCTTGACCCTGCTCTTATCAGACCGGGTAAGATGCTACTGCAAACTGATACTATGGTATTCTATAAGTGTACTTTATATGCACCTTCGAGCAGAGGTGTGAAGTAACGGATTACAAATGACCCATGGCGTTATACTGCATCCTGTCAGTACGTGATGTGATAAAACGACAGCTCATTAATAAAAAAACAAAAACATTCGTTTTATCCGTTTCATATTTATATTTCATATTCATTTCGCTAGTTTTTTTTTTTTTTTTTTTTCAAGCTAAACAGTTTTTCCAGTCAACAGTTTTATACCAAAAATAGCCACCGGGTGCCATTGAATTCCATTGAATTTAATTGTATACATTCTGCCATAACAAATGAATAACTTCTATCCAAATATCACTTCTGTCACTAAATATGGAACCTTGAGACTCAGACCTTTCTGACAATATGTGTTTTGTCAAGATCAGAAAAGGTTTTGATAATAAATTGTGAAAGATGATGCCCAAAAGGGGAGGGGCCTAATAAAAAAAATACCGTTGTAACGCAACGTCCTATTTCAAAACGGTTTTCACTGGATGAATTCTAAATTCGTAAGCTTTCAAATGATACCTAATTTATGATAACTACTAAAATATGTGATATAATAATAATAATTAAAAAAAAAATATATATATATATATATATATTATACTTTTTAGAGGACTTCTTACCTTACTTTTTAAAATATAATTTTACCTTTTTTTTTATTGACAAATACTAATTATGTTTTACTATGAACTTTTAGCACTAAAAACCAGTTTCAATTATTAAAAGTGTGTGCGTCGACTTTTTGTGACAAAGGTCACAAAAAGGTTTTTTTTGAGGCGCACTCTTGTCATAAATTCATATATTACTGTTCATTCATAATCTGTAAGAAAAAAAAACAGTGCTAAAATATTTATTTACGAGTCTTAGACCTTTCCAATGACATATAGGTTGTTATGACTAGGTTAGGATTTAATAGTAATATATTGAAGTAAATTTAGGTTGCCCGTATACGAGCAAGTGACAGTTAAGGGGTTAAACTAACATGTATTATCTACACAACTATTTGAGTAAATGTAGCTTGTAAAAGGTAGGGGATGATGAAGTTTCCTATGGTTTTTGCATTCTCTGCACTGTTCTGAACATTGATATTTGATGTGCAACAATTGCTCGCTCGATTTAAATGGTGAAGTGCACTTAAAATGACAACATTTTGAGTTGGCAGTCAAAATTTAAACTGTAGGATGATAGATGTTTCTCATTCTTCCTTGCAACCAGTAAAAGATAACGTGATGTCCACTCAGTATGACAGATGTACACTCACTGTTTTCTACATTTTTAAATTATAGTGTTCAGTGTTTATTACGGGTAGAGTCCACAGCTCAGGACTCGCTACTCATGAGTACTTTTAGTCACACTTTAGTTTAGGGTTCAATTCTCACTATTAACTAACTACTAACTATAACTTTTGCCTAAAATAAAATTACTGTTTATTAATAGTTAGTAAAGTATATGTTAAGTCATGCATAATAAGGCATTATTATGTTTTTTATAGGTAATAATAAACAGCTAATTAATATACTCGTAATATGCATGCAATTAAGCAACTAGCTAATAGTGAGAAGTGGACTTCAAACTAAAGTGTTATTGTACTTTTAAATACGCTACTCAAGTAAAAAAAACTCTTGTCCGTCTTCCTCTCCAGGTCGTATCGACCGTAAGATCGAGTTCCCGTTACCAGATGAGAAAACCAAAAGAAGGATTTTCCAGATTCACACCAGCAGAATGACTGTGGCCACCGATGTGAATCTGGACGACCTCATCCTGGCCAAAGACGACCTTTCAGGAGCCGATATTAAAGTATGGTGATGTGTTTGTCAGGGGTTTAGTTCATTTTAAAGTGTTGCAGAAAGCTCTGCTGCCCTCTTGTGTTGTGTTTTCATATTTTCAGGACGCAGATGACTTGTTCATTAGATCTCATCTCTTGATTTCCTGTCTCTTCAGGCCATCTGTACAGAAGCAGGGCTCATGGCCCTCAGAGAGCGCAGGATGAAGGTCACCAACGAGGACTTCAAGAAGTCGAAAGAAAACGTGTTGTATAAGAAGCAGGAGGGCACCCCCGAAGGCCTCTATCTGTAATCTTCCTCCAGTTTTTATTTCTATGTGAATATGTGAGTGTGACACATTTGGCTATAACATGCGCATGTTTTTGACTGACGATTTGTTATTCGTTCATGTGATCAGAAAATAAATGCTAGAGCTGGATGAGAGAGTTGTTAACGGTTTTATATGTGAATATATCGTTAAATGAAGTTTATTCATGTGTATTTTCAGCATCATGACATTACTCCAGTCTTCAGTGTCACATGATCCTTCAGAAATCAGTCTAATATGATGATTCGATGCTCAAATATGATCAATTATTATTTTTTCTCAATTATTAATAATAGGTATTATTATTGTTAATAATAATATTGTAAGCAATTTATTGCATCCATGTTGAATAAATTGATTTTTTTTTTATCTTTCTTACCCCAAATTTTGAATGGTATTGTATCACGGTTTCTACAAAAATATGAATCAGTACAACTGCTTTCAATATTGATAATAATCAGAAATGTTTCTTGTGCATCAAATCATAATATTAGACTGATTTCTGAAGGATCATGTGACACTGAAGACTGGAGTAATGATGCTGAAAATGCAGCTTTGCTCACAGGAATAAGTTACATTTTAAAATGTGTATTAAAACAGTTATTGTAAATTTACAACTTTTTTAAGTATCAGGTTATGTCATGGGCACAAAATGTCCCCACAAAGATGGCAATATCTGAAATCCTTGTCCTTGTGGGAACATTTTTTTGGTCCTCTTGAGGAAAACGGCTTATAAATCACTCTGAGGGAAAATGTACAAATGCAGAAAGTTTTCCGTGATGGGTGGGGTTAGTGTAAGGGGATAGATTAGACAGTTTGTACAGTTTAATAACCACTATGGCTTTGGAAAGAAACTATCAATCTGTTGCCTGTAACGTCCTAGTTTTTCATTCATTTGAATGTTCTTGGGTTTCGATTTCAAGGAATTTTACTGAAAATCTGATTCTCATGAACTTCATTATCTTAATCAGAAAGTCATAGTAAGAGCCTGCAGAGAAAGCATATCCTCAGAGAGAGGAGCGATTAATTTCCCTTCCACAGAGGTTCTGCTAATTATTAGACGAAAGGACCAGCGTCTTTTCTCCAGCTTGACTCTGCAGAGACTGCCATAATTAATGCAGCGTTTTTAGATTGTTCTCGTCTCAATCTCAGTTCTCCGTTCCCCAATCTCTCACTGGGTGTGCTGCAGCTCTTATTTGTGCACGTTATCTCTAAATACATTAATATTTAATATCACGGCAGACGTTCACCTTATTAGGATTGCTACAGTATTTATAAAATGCTTTAAATCCACTAGGAAGTTTTTCCTCTTTTCAGTCCTGTCTTGAAGACGTCATTCGTATTGAAGAGTGTGATGAAAATGCTTCGCTTGATGTAAAGGAGCGACTAATGAAAATGTCCAGTCAGCAGAAAGCGGTCAGTCTGCGGCCCTTCACGGGATCAGTGCTGCATTCTCCTTAAATCATTGGAGACTAGCTCACGTGGACCGAAAGCTGCACGTAGGACCCTTGGATGTGTGTGTCAGTCACAGAGGCAAAGCTTCTACAACTCGATGTACAGTCCAGGAACCCGGTTCATTAGAGATCCTCCACCCTGAGGACACTAGGTGTCGCATTTGCCCATTTTAATAGAACACACTCTTCTTGGCAAGAGGTAACACACACACACACACATATACAGTATATATATATATATATATATATATATATATATATATATGTGTATATATATATGTGTGTGTGTATATATATATGTGTGTGTATATATGTGTGTGTGTGTGTGTGTGTGTGTGTGTGTGTGTGTGTGTGTGTGTGCGTGTGTGTGTGTGTGTGTGTGTGACCTAGGCCTATTTATTTGTTACTTTCTTGTAAAATACTTTTTTCTCAAAAAAATGCAAGATATTTTATTTAAAAAAATATTGGTCTGAACTCAACCCTACTCAAATATTAGTCTGATAATTGGTACCCTACTTTTTCATACATATTTTTGGTGCATATTATAGTCAGGGAAGGTAGTTTCAAGGTTAACAACTCACTTTTTTTTTTTAGCTTTTTTTTTTATTTAAATCCCTGCAAGATATTTTATTTAAAAAAATATTGGTCTGAACTCAACCCTACTCAAATATTAGTCTGATAATTGGTACCCTACTTTTTCATACATATTTTTGGTGCATATTATAGTCAGGGAAGGTAGTTTCAAGGTTAACAACTCACTTTTTTTTTTTAGCTTTTTTTTTTATTTAAATCCCTAAGTCTATCCAATGTACTTGTTTTATTGCTGCCATAAATGGTATGGTCTACTCTCCTCAACTACACAAGGAGCAGCGATCATTTTGAGCAAAAAAAACAAAAACAAAAAAAAAAGAATATCTCTATGCATTTCTCACTGTTTCGGGGTTGTAAACTTTTAATAAAATATGTCAATGATTTGAAGGAGTTACACCGCACTCACGATCATCAAGGTGCCAGACAAACAACACTAAAGATCTCAAAAAATAAATAAACTGTCCGCACACTTAAATCCTTTACGCAAATTTAATCACCAAAAATTAAATATAGTAAAATATAGTAAATATATACTTACCAAAATCATGACAACTCATGATTTTGTTCTAAATAGAATATTTTATGTTAATGTGTCCCTTTAAACTTTGACACGCATCCTATGTCAGACATGGCAGCCACATTAGCAGCAGAAAGAGTTATTATTTTAGGGGACAAAAATAGGGAAACAATTAAAAAAGGCATTTCTTGCTGTTTACCACCTGACATGTTTAGGACAACAGGAAATTAAAAGTTATTTAATGCCTGAGGTGGGAAAATATGATTTTGTGTAGGTGTGATATTTGCCAAATGATGTGAGGTATTTAGAAAATGAATACTATGTTGTTTTTAACCACATTAGGATGTGGTTACTTTGTTGTTGAGAGGGCATACCAATAAAACAGTGTGTGTGCTTTTTGCTGCTAAATATTAGTGAAAACTGTGACACTTTCTTTAAGATTATTTGATAAATTAAAATTTAAAAAGAACAACATTTATTGAAATGTTCTAACGTTGTAAATTAAACTGTCGCTTTTGTTAAATGCATTGCGTTCTTGCTGAAAAAAAAAACATTTTATTTTACTTATCTATGATAAGTAGTTGTCTACTACAAGATTAATTCTACATTTCACAAAACTGTTGATTGGAGTTCTACATGTGATTTACTCATTGTTTGTGCATTAGCTAATAGAAAGTGTTGAACAGTTAAGTAAAACCTGATGCACTTCCTCCTTTTCTTCCTCTTTTTTAAAGAGAATGTACTCCAATGTGGTGCAGTACAAGCAAACGTAGCCAAAAAATCTCCTTCAATACTACTAATAAGCAAAATTCTAAGAAGTTTTGGATGGGATTTCTATTATACACCGTTGCCTGGTGCATTGCAGATCCAGGGCGGCCAATAATGCCCCCCTTAACATTGTGTATAATATTGCAGGTCCGCGTCAACCAATCAGGTGCTCCGTCACAAACTGACACCGTAAATACTCGAGCGGAGGGAAATCCACGCTGTCCTTCCGCCTGGAGAAACTAGTACCACACATGATTTGATTCTGTACTTCATAAATGCAGCAAGATTAGCGTTTATTATCTAATAATGGCATTCACTTTAATAAGATTCTCCAAAACAACAGAATCGTCTCTTCTATTACATACACATAAGCATTAATTAACTCCGATGCTACAATTGTAGTCAGTAGAAAAGGTTTCAACAGTTACGAACATCCTTCAACAATTTAAACAAGGAGCGGTATTGCTTTACTATGCAGCATTATTTTGCTAAAATACTTTTTTTTAAATCATAATAACTCATTTAAGTTCATATTTGAGTCATGTGTCCTGGAGGGTAAAAAAAAGCCCCATCTCAAACCAGTCTTCCAGTCAACTCAAGCCAGCTGAAATGCCCAAAACCCCTTTAAATACAGCAAACGCTTTTCTTTTGGTGACAAATGTAAAATCAGGAGACCTACATTAATTATTACTGCCTCAAACTGGACAATTCATTAATCCATGAGCAAGTTTTTGTCAATGAGTATGATTGAGTGTGAATTCTTCAACAGTTATTCATTTACTCGCATTCTTTAAAATAAGGAGCTGGACTTGTAAATAGTCTCCACAAGCTTCAATGAATAATATATTTCAGCAGGACAGAAAGAAAACGCTGTTCTGTTCGCTGCATCACCGGCGTGCTTCGGTCGGTCCGCCTGCGCTGTAACGGCGCGTGTCATTGGCTGAGCGGGAAAGGCAGGGCCGCTCCGCGCGCACTGAGTCAGGAAGTGAGTGGCGGATGAATACATGTGCGCTTCTTCTCGCCGAGTGACTGAGTCCACACAGCAGCCGGAGCCGCAGCAGTGCACGCGCATCCCGGAGAGAGAGCGAGAGATATAGAGAGATTGATAGTGAGAGAGACCTGCTGCGTTTAGTTTAGTCTGGAGATTATCATCATCACCAATTCCCTACAAACATGGTACGTGATCTTTAATACCATACTATATTTGATGCAGTATCTCTAACTGTCTGTCCGCACCTAACTAACCTCAAAACAAGCTTTTAATTAAAGCATTAGTTTGTAGCCTATGCAACTTTCCGAGATAATTTACTATAACGACGAGCTCATTTTAAGCATTTGCGCGTTGTTATATCAGTTTAGTGATGGATCGGTCAGTGAAGCCTGAAACAACTGCGCAATTCTTACATCCTTTATCTTACATACGGGCTATACACATCAAATGATGCGGAATACATGCCATGTATTATAATTGTTGTATTATATCCTAAAATAAGATGATTTAGATCAACACGACAGCACATTGAAACATGTAGTTGTGATATTTATTAGACAGACTGCTGGTCAGTGTTTTAGGGGTCGAGGGTCAGTAGGTTGGGTTGATGAGGATGTTTATGCTCATCTGCTTATGTTTATGTGAAATATGATGGATGGGACATGATGAAGACGATTGTAGATGTGTCTCAGATGAGGATGTGTAGGACGTTGCATCATCTATCTCCCTGTATACCCCCTCTAAAGACTGAATTACAACAGCCTGCTCAGTATTTCCCATCTAAAACCACTTTACTGACATTTAAAGGCCTCACTAATGACAGGCAGTTGTATTTTAACCAAACCCCAGTGTTGCGTGGACTAAAAGGGTAGACTTATGGTTATTGGCGCCCAGTTTCCTGTATTTTTTCCACTGTAGCTTATGCAAATAAAAGGTGTGTCGTTGTGAAATGTCTGTCCTGTAGCCTTTTTGTTTGTTTGTTTATTGAATCTGAGAAGTATTGTTTGATATTATTCCACGTGTGATGTAAATTTTGTGGTGCATCCTAGTAACCACAACCTATTTTTAATTAATTTATTTATTTCTCTTTAGAAAATTCTTATAAAAAAGTTGTGTTATAGTGGTAATATATTAGTAAATGTTGAAAATAACTTTAAGATGCCTAATAAATGCTTTAAACGTATTTTCATTGCTAACCAATGTTAGCCAAATTGAACCTAATAACCGATTTTTGTTTAATCTAAACTATGCTGTCTGCATTTATTTTATACTCGTACTGTATGTCAACAATTGTGTAAGTTTTGTCCATTTTTTTATTTCTTCTTTAGCAGAACCTTAACTGAGAGCATTTCTTTAAGTCTTTAGTAAGCTAAAAATTAATTCAGCCAAAAATTAAAATTTTAGTTGTCCCAAACCTGTTTGAGTTTCTTTCTTCTGCTGAACAAAAGATATTTTAAGAATAATTGTAACCAAACAGTTGATGTAGCCATTGACTTCCATAGTAGAGACAAAAATGGAAGTGAGTCAATGGGTGTGTTCAGAAGAAAAATATCTTCTTCTGTTCAGCTGAAAGAAAGAAATTCATACCGGTTTGGAACAACTTGAGGATGACATCATTTTCTTTTTTGGGTGAACTAGGCAGGCTATCCCTTCAAGTGTTTCTGAACTGGTTTGGTTTATTGTAGGTGGTTTGATCTCTCTGTATTGGTTTTGCGTGTGTTCTAATAAAGAGGAACAGCATCTGGTAGGAGACAGCTGTCCTGGGTGAAGATATGATGTAATGTTCCCTGAAACTCATGCTTTGGCCTATGTGTTGGGACTCTTGAGGATTATGCTGTGTATACTGACCTACATTCATTTGCCTGAACATTTTTAATAAGCGATAGAGCAGTGTTTTAGACAAACACATCTCAGCGCAGATGGGTGACAGTAGTGTCAAGCACAGTAAGTACAGCCGACGGGATTCATCCGTGCGGTTTCTCTACCCTGTGGAGTTCTAGAGATGTAGTTGTAGTAGAGAGGTGTGTGATAGAGGAGAAACGGGTCAAATTTAACAGGCTTTGATTTGCATCTTGGTTTTGTGGTGACATTTTCTGTAAAGGCATGGCTATTAGGTGCAATTATTAGGAAAATGTAGGCTAAAACTGAGAAGTGAAATTTTGATACTGATCCTATTGCAAAAAAAACGTATTTTTCAAAAAGCCAACCTCATTCTTTTACTAAAATTACAGAGAACAATTTTGACAAACTTGAAAATATATATATATAAAAAATATATATGATAAATTAGGGATGGGCAACGATTAATCACTATTAATCGCATCCAAAATAAAAGTTTGTAAAAGAAAAATATGTTATTAATATATCAAATATTTATATTTAATATTAATTATGTATAAATATATATAGAGTATATACATGCAAATATTTCTTAAATATATACATGGATGTGTGTGTATATATATACAATTAATTATACACACCACACACACATATATTATGTAAACACAAACTTTTATTTTGGATGCGATTAATCACGATAAATCATTTCCCATCCCTATGATAAATCAAATAAGTTAGGTGTTGAAAAGGGAACTACTGATTCTATTAATCGCACAGCTATGGCACAACTGTTGGTGACTCAAATGGCCAAAAATTGGTCGAACATTGACCTGATCCATAGTTTGTGACAAACAGTTCAGTAGTTTCTGCCAAAGATCATCATGGCAACTAAAAGTACACTCTAAAATATGCTGGGTTGTTAACCCAATTTTGGGTGAAATATGGACAAACCCAGCTATTGGGTTACATTTTTAAATGACATTTTTAACCCAATGTTTGAGTTTGTCCATATTTCAGCATTTTTTTAGAGTGTACTATCAATTCGACTCTTAAACTGTCTATTAGCTGTGTCTGATACACAATTACCATGTCGTTGGACGTTTTGGGAATTGTCGGGTCCTAGAGCACCTGCTTAAATATGAATGTTTGCGATGTCTTTATCGACCTAGAACCACTACTTTCCATTTATTGCCCATTATAAAAGAGAAACGTTTCAGACTGCAGGACAGACAGTCTTCAGAGTCCCGGAGCAGCTGCGTCTCTTCCTCTACGGCCCCCGTCCCCCAGGAGGAGGCTGATGGAGGTGTACTGGGCACATGGGGCATGAGGAATGAAATGAGCCATACAGCTGGCAGCAGAAAGACTCCCGCACTCCGTCTCAATGTATCTGCCAGTGACTCGTGTGTGGCTCAGTGCATGTTATATGTCATATCATGTGAGAGGATGGCTGCTTAATGCATCAAGGAAGTGGAATAATTAGTGTGATTGAAGGGATGGCTGCGTGTTCCTCTTTCTTTGGTCCATTAGCCCCACTCCACCCCTTCATAATGTGGGTTATTTGTTTTCCTAGCAGCTCTCATCCACTTTAGCAAGCTCTTGAGACTCGTACAGCAAGCTTTTCCCTCCTCACTGTTAACCATGCCTGGACTGTTGGTCAATGTCCTGTAATCTGATGCTACTCTATAAAGTGTTTTTGTGTGGATGTCACATCTAAAATCTAAAAATGCATTTCCAACCTTTTCATGCTGCAAGTGTCACATTATCAGTTCAGTTTTTGTATAATGGCAAATAAAATATGAAATTTAATAAATAATAAATATGCATTTAAACCAGAAATGTGTTTTCTTTCTGTTTCTACTTGCTAACCAGTATCTCTTTTCTCTTTAATTTGTAGGCTGACCAGTTAACAGAGGAGCAGATCGCAGGTGAGAGTTCATGCTCATAATTGGATCACTTTGATATGCGTGTTTCGAAGCATACACTAAATACAACCACTGTTGTCTTATCTCAGAGTTCAAGGAGGCATTCTCCTTATTCGACAAGGATGGTGACGGCACCATCACGACCAAAGAGCTGGGCACAGTCATGCGGTCGTTGGGCCAGAACCCCACGGAGGCAGAGCTGCAGGACATGATCAATGAGGTGGACGCTGACGGTGAGTGGATTTTAAAAGTAAACTATGAATCAACATTGAATGCAATTGATCAACTGTTTCTTAATATCTCACCCACAAATTATGTTATTATCTACTCACCCTCGAGATGTTCCAAACTTGTATGACGTTCTTTCTTCCGATGAACACAGAAGAAGATATTTTGAAGAATGTGGGTAACTAAACCTTTGACGATAGCCATTGACTTCCATTGTGTTTTATCCATACTGTGCAAGTCAATGAGTGACATCAACTGTTTGGTTACCCACATTTTTCAAAATATCTTCTGTGTTCATCAGGAGAAGGAATGCATACAGGTTTGGGACATCTTGAGGGTGATTTTTTGGGTGAACTAACCCTTTGAAGGACACTCCCCCCAAACTCATAATGTTGTTGTGTCTGACTGCTCAGTCAAGCAGAGCATGATTGTTCAGGAAATCATCCTTCATATTTCAAATGGTTCACTTATAATTGGGTCAGTGACTCAACACTCTTTTTTTTAATCCTTTTCTTTTAATTTATTTAAAGAGATTACATTATAAATACAATTTATAAAGTTGCATCAAGTCAAAATATGATGCGACTGTCCTAATATCATAATGACAGAAAAAGTGTCAAAGTTTAACCTTATTAAATAGTTAGGCGAGATATTGTATTATTATTTCTTAGAAATGAAATGTATCAATAAAAACAGCTTATTATAAAAAACAAAATTATGTGCCCAATAAGTCATTTGGTTTTACCAACCTTCACAATCATGCAGTGAGGAAATCATAATGAAGCTCTCTGCAAACCAATTGAAATGTCACAAAAGCTCTACAAGAACTATTCATGTATTTAAAGGGATCATCGGATGCCCATTTTCCACAAGTTGGTATGATTCTTTAGGGTCTTCATGTAAAGTTTGTAACATACTTTGGTTAAAACTCCTCAATGGTTGTGTAAAACAACACACTTTTAACCTCCTCAAAACCAGCTCTGTTCACAGCGACCCGTTTCGGTGCATGTCTCTTTAAATGATGATGAGCCACTGCTGACCCCACCCCTCTCTTTCATGGGGCGTGCCGTGTCGACACAAGACCTGTAAAGTGATGCCTTGGCAGACAATATATAGTATAACGGCTGAGGGTGGAAATATGTTAATACGGGACAGTCCGTCTTCGGTCGTGGGCAGAGCATGAGCAGTATGACATCATATTGCTCAGAAAATCCAAACGGCTTGATTATTAAGAGTGTTTAGACTTTTTCAGAATTAAAAAAAAGGAGTGAATGGATTTTTTTTTTTCATTATATGGTGGTTGTCCACACATTGAAAACACATTTATATGCAAACACTAGGTAAAAGAGAATTTTGCATCCGATGACTCTTTTAAGGGAGTAGTTCACTTTCAAATGAAAAGTAGCTCATGATTTACCCACCGTCAAACCATCCTAGCCATATGACTTTCTTCTTTAAGACGAATACAATCAGAGTTATATTAAAGGAGTAGTTCACTTTAAAAAAAAAAAAAAAACTTTTGCTGATAATTTACTCACCCACGTGTAATCCAAGATGTCCATGTCTTTCTTTCTTCAGTCGAAAAGAAATTAATGTTTTTGATGAAAACATTCCAGAATTTTTATCCATATAATGGACTTTACTGGTAACCAAACGGTTCAAGGTCCAAAAGACAGTTTCAGTGCAAACTGCAAACTGTTCAAAGGGCTTTAAACGATTCCAGACGATGAATAAGGGTCTGATCAAGCGAAATGATCGCTCATTTAAAAAAACAAACTAAGTATTTAAGTTTTATAAGCTCAAATGTTTGCCTTGCTCTGTTCTGTGATGCGCGTTCGTGACTCTCCTGTTCAAACTTGATTATCAAAATGAACGAATCTTTTTTCGTGTCATTTGGTTCATTCAACGAACGAAATGAACGAGTTGACTCTGGAAAAGATTAGTCCATTTTGATGAACGAGTTGTGAGTAATGCGATGTACTGCTGATATTTACGCTACGCCATGACGCAATACATTACTTCTGACATCAAAAATATCGTAAGTTGCGCATTAAGGGCAAGTAGAGACTGTGTATGACCTTTCGGTCGGAAGCTATGTGAATATTTTTCTTATCCAAACTCATGGTTTTGCTTCTGAAGCCCTTTATTAACCCCCGTAGCCATTTGGAGTTAGTTTACGATGGATGGATGCACATTTTTGAGCTTCAATCTGTTGGTTGCAATCCCTTTTACTTTTTTCTTTATCATAGACATTCTTATTCGTCATTTACCCAGTTGTCTTTGCATTATTAAACTGGCATAGCACCCTACAACACCGTTCATCTTTAATGTAAAGCCACCGTTTAAAGGACTTTTTTTGTTATTGGAGTTAGTAGTGCCATTTAATCATCTACTCGTCGTTGTGACTCACTCAGCAAGGAGTGACACCAGAAAACTCTTCTATCAGCCTCCTGTCACAGACCTCTCAGACAGACAGACAGACAGACAGACGAGATGGTGTGGGAGGATCAGGAGGCTGCAAGACTTCTAAAGCCAGTCAGATTCGCGAGTCCTTTTCGATCAGCGAATCGATGGGCCTGTGGGATGCAGCGTGCCTTTCTCCTGCCGTGACATGATCTAGGTCAGACGGCAATAATGCGAGTAGTGGAAAATAAAAGTAATTGCATAATCCACTCTTTGCGTTCGTCATCTCATTCCCACACACTCATGCAACTCAGTTGCCGGGAAACCGTGGAAGAACTTATTTTGAGAATCGACAATGAAAGTGACCTGGAAACGGCTGATTTCAGCACAATCGTGTGTTGCTGAGTGGTTCTTCTAGTAATGAATTGCGTCCCCCTCCGGTGCCTTTGAAAGTCTGTGCTAATATGACTCAACATCCTGTGGCAATCAAAGGTCTTCCATTTTTATCTGCCATGCTAAGAATGTGGCTTGTTGCACACGTTTTCATTGAACACGAGTTTCACTCGTGCTATAATACGCCACACACCATTAAATCGCCATCTGCTGCAACCAACAGGACCATAGGTTTCAAACCAGAGTCAAAGTTCAATGTCTCTTGTAGGATGGCTAATACTAGACCAGTGGTTTCACACATCCAGTCAGTAATCCAGCCTGGTCTTTATTACCGCACACTTGACCTATTTCAGACCTCGATGAACGTTAGACATGGTTTAACTCTTTTACGGTCAAGCTGGGGCTAGTCCGTGCCAGCTGTAGGGATCTAGCCTCGTCTCTTATATCACAGTAACCCTCTCGGCTTTTATTATTCACCACAGCCCCTCGAGGACTATCATCTCCCACTAATCCAGAGTGAGTCACATGGTTTTTGATCTCTCTTAGCGAATCCCCACCTCCCAGTACTCTCATCTCTTTGATGGCTTGCTTGTAAACTGTGAGTGACCGCTAAGCGACACGGCTACGGTTTGCACTTCCAAGAGCTTTCCAAGCGAATGACCCTAAGATGGGGTTGAGGCGTCATCACCCAAAATCAAGATCTTTTAACTGCAATTTTACTTGGCTTTTACTGTTGTGACACTTCTATATGGAAGCCTTTTTTTGCCTGAGAGGTATTTGTGAGATGAATTTTAAAATAAGAAATAAAGTTGTTGTTGTAATTATGAGTAAAAGAAAAATGGTCAAGTTTATGAGAAACAAGTTCATTCAGAGTTGTTTTTAAAGTCGCATTTGTGAGATGTAAAGTCAGAATGACCTTATCCACCGTTTTTTAATATTAAACTGTTATTCCCTTAACTAAGACGAGTTGATGCATACCTCTCTCGTCTAAGTGCGTGCGCTCAATCGCTCTGGGGCGCGAGACACTTTGATAGCACTTAACTAGCCCAGTTCATTCAATATGGGCCAAGCAGAGAAGCGACCAAACACCTCCACGTTTTCCCCATTTAAATACAGTTACTTGAGTATTGTAACTCGACCAATGGTGACACAAAATAAAACGTTGTGCTTTTTTAAGCGTGTAAAATGGATAACTAGATTGTATGGCGGAATACCATAGCAAGTGCTTGGGAGCGCTTCGACTCGGCGCAGTAATATCATCACTCGTGAAAAGTCCTCTCCCTCTCTAGAGTGATATTACTACGCCGAGTCTATATATATATATGCGCCGAGTCGAAGTGCTCCCAACTTATTGCTATGGTATTCCGCCAATTTAATTTATAGATAATTTAATTTAATTTAAGTTTGAAGCTGAATAGATACTGTACACACCCAGGTATCGGATCGGTACTCGGTATCGGCCGATACCCTGAGTCCAGGTATCGGGAAGAGAAAAAGGGTATCGGAACATCTCTAGTTCTTGTTCTTGGTGTGAATGGGCCTTGACTCTAAGAGATATAATAATAAATCACTTCCGCCTCGGAGTATTTGAGGTTAACGTTCCTGTCAATACTTCTGTTTTCACTCGAATTTCACTTCCCTTTTTCTTAGGAAATGGAACCATAGATTTCCCAGAGTTCTTGACGATGATGGCCAGAAAAATGAAGGACACAGACAGCGAGGAAGAGATTCGCGAGGCGTTTCGGGTATTTGACAAGGTATGTTTGAGCTGTAACTACTTTATTTGGCTTTAGTTTGTTTATTACTGACAAAATCAACTTGAATTTCAGAGTCACGGCAGTGAGGCCAGAGTTTTCCCGCCCTTTTTGTGACTTCTATTGTCTTATTTTTTTCCAGGACGGTAATGGCTACATCAGTGCTGCAGAGTTGCGTCATGTCATGACAAACCTCGGCGAGAAGCTGACAGATGAAGAGGTGGATGAGATGATCAGAGAAGCCGACATAGATGGTGATGGTCAGGTGAACTATGAAGGTATGTTGCTTGCCTCTCAACGCTAACTGTGTTTCCTACAACATTCCTTTTTTTTTAGTCATATGTTGTTTGACTGTTAAAAATGAGTAAATAAACAAATAGTCCCAGTCCTTGATTCCAATTGGTTGAGCCACTTTTGAAACCGTTGTAAATTAGTCTACGCTCAACTGTGATCTCATTACCTCATGATTTCTTAATGATTCAATCAGAGAACTTGAAATTCATTTCAAATCTCATCTGTGGTGTTTACTTTATTCATCTCCATGTTGGAATGATCACAATATCTTTAAGTTATCTGCGTCGAAAATGGCTCATATTTCCCAGAATGCACCACAATCGTACAGAGCACATGTGAAAGGGCTTGCTGAAATCGTAGCCTCTTGATTAGACTCGTATGAAAGCTATTTGGAAATGGGACGCTAATCACCGTGTGAATTCTACCTTCACCTCTTGATTAAAAAATTAATAAGCCATCGAACAATTTGGCAGCTGGGCGCGCAGCGCGGCATTCGACCAAAAGCAACTGCCTAATCTCATTTTCTCTCCATTTCTCCTCTCAGAATTTGTACAGATGATGACCGCAAAGTGAAGCCGCCTCCTTCTGCCGTGCCCTCTTAGAAGAGAAAAAAAAATCAGTCAAATGTTTTACTTACCTCTTGGGAAAAAAAAAATGTTTATTTATTCATAATGTTTCTGTTTAAAGATAATAATAATTGAATGTTAAAATAAAGTATCCTTCTGTCCACACAGAAAATAATGGAAAAAAGTCAAATATCTGCATGAAATGGTTAGTGATCATGTCCCCAAAGATCAGTCTAGCATCAGTTATTCAAGAGAAAAATATCCTGTAACCAACTTCAAACTGAAGAGAAACAGCATTTGGTGAACTCCTTAAGTTCCATCTGCTCTTGATAATGTTTGGGCTGGCCATCCTCCTTTTGTTCTCTAGTTTTTTTTGTTTTTTCTTCTGTTCTTCATGCATGCAGCTTGAGCCCGGAGCTCGTTCTCCAGCCAATCAGAGCGTGCTGAGTCCACTGAAGTGTTGTATTGTGTTTTTTTTTTTTCTTTTGTAATTTAAGAGGAACCAGAAGTAGGGAGAAAGCTTGTAAATTCAAGTTCCGAGTGGAATGGGGCTTTAAGGTATTGCTGAGGATAAACAGCTAAAATCAAAAAACTAAAAAGGAAAAAAAAAACATTTCGAAAAGTTTTGGCATGATTTTATTTTTAGTTTTTTTTTTTTTTAGTTTTTTTCAATCACATTTGTTTTTGTTTCAATGACTTTCTTTCACTGGACGGCCGTCTCTGTGGTGTCTCACCATGATGGAGATGATGGAGGAATGTTCGACATGGATGGAGGACTGTCTGATCCTTCACTTTTCTGTCCTGTTTCTTAACTCCTGAACGGTGAATTCTCCCCTGCATCTCTTCTGCTGCGGGAGTTCGCACTCCACTCTTCAGTTTGCATTCATTCCAAGTTGTACATGCTACTGTTTTAATATTTTCTTCGAATAAAGTGACCATGTACTTTACGACTCCCGCTCTGCTCCTTATGAAAGCGTCCTGTGTCCGTTGAGCGAAGTAAGCTCCAGGTTTTCTCTGACATCCATCCCATTTGAGCTCAAGTAGATCAGTGACCGCACCATACCACCTGTGTTCCAGCTAAATTACAGCTTCCTGTTGAGACGAAGCCATCAAACATTTAATAACCCGATCATCTAGCTTCCCTTCCAGTTTTCTCCTTTCCTCAAGTGTCATTTTACACCTCAGTTTTCTCAACTTCACATATGTATGCAAATATAGACACAATTCTCTTGAGAATTGACCTGCTTAATGCAAAGCTCCTAATCTTTACTGCCGCCCACCCAAGAAGCAGGAGACAGTCTCACTCGCCAAACCCACACATTTTGACATCTGAGCTGCCCTGGGGTTAAATTAGGAGTATCAATATTTCACGTGAAAATGAGGCAGGATGTTGCCGTACCAGTAAGAAGAGAGCAGGATTTACCACCCTTCCCCCCCCCTCCACACCTCCTCTCAACCATCAACAACACAGACTCATATTACACAACACAACGGAGAGACCGTCTCCTGCATGCTACAAATAAAAAATTAATTACAATTTTACAGGACAACTGTCAAGTTAAATGAAAAAAAAAAATAGCATTTCGAATGAATTGTATTTTATGTGTTTAACTACATTTTTAAATTCGAAGTAGTGTGTACGTTCTAAATTGGGCGGGTGCTCGGTCAAAATATTTATAATTTAAAAAAAAAAAAAAACGCACACTGCTTTATCTGCTCCCATTTAACTGAAATAAATGTCCTTTTTTGATTCATAACATTTGTTCTTACATGAGACACCACAAGCCTGTTTCCTGCAGCGGTGTGTCCAGATCAGACAACACTTTGCAACACTTGTTTGTGCAAACTATGTGCAACATCACTTGATGAAATATCACTGTAACCTTTATCAGCTGTTTTTTTGCTATGGCTTCCTCCTGTATTTCTGAAGGTTTCTATTGCAAAACTAGCCCCTTTTTTTCCTGTATTATGACACCAATTTGACATGGGAGTTCTCATATAAACTGTAAACCTGAATAAGTTGGCAAAACTCCTTTAAACATTTAGGCAATCAGTTACATTAAATTGTTTATGTTAAGAAATTAACTAATTCAAAGTTTAAAGGGTCATTCCACCTCTGGAAAGATGATTGTGTATTTAAAATTGGTAATTTATGTAGAAGAAATGTGAAATTATTTTTTTAATTTGGAGCTTTCTAGACTGAGAAAAGACAGAAAATGTATTTTTGGCTTATGTGGATGAAAGACAACAACTCCCAGAATGCATTTGCTTCGCTGCCCTAGGAGGCCACGCCTACCGCTAACCTTGCAGTAGGTAAACAACAAGTCTACTAGTGATTCTCCGTGATAAGTCCGGATAAGTCTGTCCGAAAATGTGTATCAAGATTGCCCAAAATGTCCGGGATTCGGCTTTTGCGTTCTACAGTCGCCATTCATCATGTTTACTGTTGCGAGCGGGACGAGTGAGGCCCGTTTCACACATACTCCGTTTCCAGTGCGTATGCGGTCCGTATTTTTTCCGTACCCATGTTAACAGGTAATTAGAGCTTTCACACTGCACGCGGATGCAGTCCGTCGGTCCGTTCCAGTTGCGGTGCGTATACAGCAGTGCAGAGATCGTTTCCGCACCGAGTCTATTTCTGCTGTGCTGCAAACGTAGAAATAAAGTGACAGCGCTCGGTTCGTGGTCAAAATGAACTCAGATTGACCTCGAAATGTAGTAGTTTCACCATAAATGCATTTAATTCAATAAAATGTTGTAATCTCTCCATAAAACGTATTTAATTGTTTTATATTTTTACTTTAAGACATTACTTTTTAATTTATATAAAAGTAATGCATGGAATTGTATGCATTCGTTGTTTAAATTGTGTGAAAACGTGCATTATGCGTCCATTCAAATTTGTAAAAGTGTACAAAGAGAATCGCAAACCTGGCAAAACTTTTATTTTAACAAAAGTTGCTGCATATGGTGAACATTTTGATTACCAAAAACCAGGACACATGGCCCAGCAAACAAATGATACTCGAAGATTACTCAAAGATGCCTTATTAATTTCAATACAATTAAAATAGGCTATGCCCCCTCTGTGGATAGAAAATTGTAGACACAAATTGAGATAGGCTTCACAGAGGATACTCAACATGTTTTATGACAGGTTTAAAAAATAATGAATGAAATAACGATTAAAAAAATAATGTCTCATCTGTATTAGAAATATAAATATATAAATAGCCTATTAATTAACTAAAAGAAATACCTTCAAATTGAACAAAAATACCTCTCAAATTTACAAAAACTAGTACTAGTTTTCTTCCCCTTTATCCTGTTTTTCTTCCTCATCCTCCTTGTTTGCCCATCTTATATATATTTTGCTGTAACCTATCTTTCACAGCGTTTTTTTTTTTTTTTAAACCAGGACAGCTTTATAAAAAAAACGGCCAGGACAGGGCGTGAAAACAGGACATGTCCTGGGATAACAGGACTGTTGGTCACTGGTCACCCTTTTGCTGCATAACTTCTGATTTTGAAATAAAAATAGTGAGTGTTTGTGGTACAGCTCACGCACTGCAAACGCAGTATATAAAAGCACTTTAGCGCGTGCTGCTCCTTTACCGGATACGCACCGCAACACTCACCGCAAACGCACTGCACACGGAGTATGTGTGAAACGGGCGTGAGAGCTGTGTGGAGAACGACGCGAGGGCGGTGGCGTGATTACCGATGAGCGGCACCTGGGACGTAAGTACCGGTCTCGTATCTCTCATGGAGGAGCAGGAATTTTCTTAGCAATGTTAAATTGCTTATCACCACTTGTTTGGCGTCCATGTAAACGCTATTCAGATTCACAAAAGCTGTTACTTACATGTAAACAATTCATCGCGACTGCAGAAATTAAAAGATGAATCCCGGACATCGATGGCCGCATGTCCAGGAAAAAGAGGACGTGCTACAAGCTACTCGTAAGTTAAAGTAGTTAAACTACAATACCCTTTTGGAAAAGTATTAGCTACACTACAAGTTACTATCAAAAAGTAGCTACATTGAAACTACTTTTGCTTTTTGAACAACGTATATTATAAATAACTGAATAAGTGTTTGAGGAATGTTTTAAGTAAAATATTAAGTTTTTATAACAATGCAATACAATTATGATTTCAAAGAGTATTGTTTTATTACACACAACACTCAAATATCTCAGACTGTTTGTCAAAAGTGCAAAATTGGAACAAATAGCCTACAACATTGCAAGAACAAAATACATCCAGCGTAAATTGCATGTAGAACATTTTATCAAAAATACCATTTGAATTTGGACAAATAAGGCAATGGGTAATTAACATTAGTTGTTTCTCCATCCTCCAACTCTGCCATCACGTCTTGCTCCATCATGGATAATCATAATATGGGTGTGCCAACCCTCTTCTGTATGTTAGTGAACCGTTAGCCGCAAGATGCGTGATTAAACAACAGGTGGTGGTAATGCCAAAAAATGAGTTTGTAATCTAACAAGAAGAATATCCTTGCATCGTTGGCTCGACAAACGCGATGTAGCTTTTGCTTGCGCTACACCACTACTTGCTGCAAAAAGTAGTTAGCTACTGGCTAAGTTACACTGTTTATAAAGCAACTGAGCTACTGCCAAGCTACTGAAAAATGTAGTTAAGTTAGTAGTGTCGCTACTTGTAGTTAACTACTCCCCAACACTGCCCCTACTACTCAGCTTTCTCCACAGAACAAGAGCCTGCTAGCTTAGCGTCCAAAAAAGATGTGTAATCCCAATCCTCCATAATGCATCCGTCTGCGTATTCAATACCTTCATCCATATTTTCAAAAAGTTTCTGCCTGTGAAATCAAACGCACTGGCACTGATCTGTGATAGGTCTGTTAGCGCATTAGGTCCAACCCCCTATGGGTGGGTTTGAAAGGGTGAGATCTTGTGCTTGTAGTTTTTCCAGAAATCCCCATCTCTTACACTTCCTCCTACAATAATGTACAATGCGTCATTGTAGGAGGAAGTGAAAAAGGTAAATAGCAGATTTCTATAATCTCAGGGGAAAATGAGAGAGTGTTTCACGACCATTCAATAGTATAACTGGGTTTCTAACAATGGAAAGCTTAATACAAATGGGTGGAGTGACCCTTTAAGTAAGCAGAACATTATATTAAATTTGATTTGAGCATTTACTCGCCCAAATAGAAATCCCAGCCCAGTTTCAGTTAAAATGAACTTAAGTCTAAATTAAAAGAATCAAGTTAATACAATTCAAAACAATGAAACAATTCAGATTAATGCCCCGTTTACACGAGAACGCTTGCGGGTGAAAACGTAAAAATATTTTATTGGATGTGCCTTTCGTTTACACGGCGTTTTTGAGGCTTAAAAACGCAAAAAAGTGAAACCACCCTCCAGAGTGGAAATCCTAATAACGCTCCACCGCCGCGTTCCCGTGTAAACGGTAATCACTCTAAAGTCTGCTTGACAGTGAAGGTTGTACGCAGGCGCGTGGACTTGGTGTTGTTGTAGTATGCACTCCTAGCCACCTGAAGTGCATACTACATTGAATTTCACACACTTTTGCGTCACCATTTGCACGCGGATTTCCCACACAAAACGCTCGTCGAAACGCAGAATAAAAAGTGATGATGCAACGCCACTTTTGCGTTTTCTCTTCAGAATCGTTTCCGTGTAAACATAGCCTTAAAATGTGTCAGTTTTGTGAACTCAAATGAAAAAGAAGGTTCTAAATACTCACTAAAAGTAAATTAGCTTAAACTATTTTGTTTAATTTAAATTGGCTCTACTCAATCCAATTAATTATTTGTTGGGTGTTAGGGTTTTCAGTGCATTAATATGCTGTGTTTTAGTATTTGGATAGCCTGGATGCCAGCCCGAACCCCGCCCACAACATTTTTTTGGTCGGGAAGTTCGGTCTGGACTCGATCCATTGAGGAGTAATTATGATCAGGCAAAAAAATGTTCGGGCCTATCAAATTGCCAGGGCTCGCTTTAAACGATGCTGGACAGGTGATCTGCAGGGACGTCATCAATCATCACATTATCAAACTGGTTTCCCTCAAAGATGACTGCAGCTGGAGAATTGAGATGTATAGATTCTGCTGTCGCGTCTGTTGTGAAATAAATCGACAGCGCATTAATTTTAATAGACGAACAGAAAACTGCAATCAAGGCATTTGTCGATCGGGAAGATATTTTTGCCGTTCTTCCTACATGATTCGGCAAAAGTGTAACATATCAGCTGGCATAATACATAACATAACGATCGCTAAGAAGATGGGACGTAATGAAAAGCCTGTGGTCGTTGTGGTTTCTCCTTTGGTCGCACTCATGGAGGACCAAGTAAAAGAAGCAGCACTCGTTATTTGACTTCTAAAATAAATAAGTAAGTTTTGTAGTTGACAACTGTGCTATGCAAAGTAGTTGACCTACTGCGTTGCTCTGATTGGTTGTAGGTCTTTTTTTTTCTCCTGGTTCAGTTAAGACACGCCTCATAATCAAAGCCCTATGGAGCAGTTCCTGGGACAAATAGTTCCTGGTAATTGCGGTGGAAACGCGGCTATGTATAGCAATTGTAAGTCGCTTTGGATACAAGTGTCAACTAAATGAATAAATGTAAACCCTTTATTTCAAAAGTCCACTTAGACATTCTACTAACTATAAGTAACTTTGCAACTACAGGTCAACTAATAGTCATTGGAGTATTAGTAAACTGTCTGCTTAATATATGCTATTAGTAACTTTGTAAGTAGACGTCAACTTATTCTACTAACCCGAACCCTAACCTAACAGTCTACTAATACTATATATATATATATATATATATATATATATATATATATAGTATAACAGGTAGTATCAACTAACTCTATATATAATGAGAGTTAGTTGATGCTACCTGACTTGAGAAAAGGGGCTGTTGTCTTCCATTTTGCCAACTAGGAAAACGTCAACACCCATAATGCACTGGGCATGTTGCCAGCAAACTTTTATTTTAAATGGTATCGACTTGTTTTGTTTCCGGCTGAAAGAATTCAAAGAGTAAACGTTTAGTAGGGCCATAAAGAAGGCTGCTATTACCATAATGCTATTTAAAGAGTAGAGTCTAATTACCAGTGAGAAACCTAATGTGCAATAACTGTTAATTAAATTGGAATTTCTCAGACCTGGACTGTTCATTTACATTGTAACAATACAAAGCATGCAGGTTGAAAATCAGCAAACTTACACTTAAAGTCACTCTTATGAATTTCATTCAAATTGATCCAAACATCAAACTAAGAGTAAACCAAGTAAAATCTATTTCGAAGTTAAGTCACTTCAACTTAAATTATTAAGTGAATTACTAATAAATAAATAAAAACTAGTATAAAAGGTGAAAATTGCTTAACTTATTTTGATGAGTTAAAGCAATGTAAAACATATGTTATAACTTTTTGATCATAAAATCTTTTACAGTGTATCTTCATCTTTTATTCATGTATTATTGAATCTGTGGCTCTGAGCAGGAAACTGCAGAAACTGTCAAGAAGAGAGAAACCGCACAGACACACTGAGACTAACATCAACATACAGGATTACGAAGCCTGAAGACAGTTTGTTACATAACACTGCTGACAGCAGTTTCTTTGTGTGTGTGTGTGTGTGTGTGTGTGTGTGTGTGTGCATGTCTCTGTGTGTATTGGAGTACAGTATGGCAGTGCAACACAGTGAACCCACCATGAAAAGTCACACACAAAGGCCTGAAACACATAATGCATAAAACCCCCTTTCAGACAGATTTTGTAATAAATTGCTTCATAAAAACGTTTCTTCATGCGTCTTCCCACCAAATTAGCCCCGCCTCCACTCACTCACACCAGCTCAGAGATCCACTCTGACAGCATTCAGCAATGGTGTTGACATGAATTTGCACATGGTTTGTCCTAAAGCATATTAATAACACCATATAAACAACATTAAAAGCTTGATTTTCACCACAGAGTTACTTTATAAAACAATTTATTTTTCTTTAAATTGTTTCATTAATAGAAAATTGGCCAATTTAGTGGTTCTAGGGTGGAGTAACATTGGAGTTTTTTTTTTTTTTTTTTTTTTTTTTTGAGGTCAAAATCTGTTCGTGATTCATTGTGCGTCTTTTAGATATTTCAATAATAGTTTTGGAGTTGGTGTCAGCCAGGACTTGAATATTATGTTGAAGATTGAGTGTGTTTAGAGGATGAGATTCTGCTGAGGTTTCATTGGCGAGGCCGAGGAGGTCTTTATATTGGTCTGAATCAGGATCAGACTGATGGAGGTGATGCCAGAACTGAACACATCTCTTCTGGACCTCAATGTTCAGCGGGTAGAGGCCTAATTCAGCCCTGCAAGGTGTCATTAGACCCCTCTGCTTCTGTGGACCCCTAAAATGATTTTAAAACAATTTCTAATTGTTTTTCTACTGATGTTTTATCACATTTTTTAAAAAAAATTAATACTGATCCCCAAAGAATAAGAATTGGAACACTATGACTTTGGTTTTGTCCAAAAGATTGAATGTCAGGACACACATCCGCGTACATCTGACCTCTGTGTAGATTGAGGCCGGGGACAGTAGAGCGTAGACAGTAGAGAGATTATTGATGTAGATGTTAAATAGAGTCGGACTCAGACTGTAGCCCTGCTTCACTCTGCTATGCCGGAAAAACACTGTTCTGTGATTATTGATTCTCTCTCTCTCTCTCTCTCTCTCTCTCTCTCTCTCTCTCTCTCTCTCTCTCTCTCTCTCTCTCTCTCTCTCTCTCTATATATATATATATATATATATATATATATATATGAAGAGTTCAGATGCAAAAGCCTCTAAATGTCATTTGAAATTTTCTTCTTTAATGATGATTTTTATCAAACTTGTATATTTAAGTTCAGTAATTTCACTTAAATAACAATTAATAGGTAATTATCATTGCCATTTAAGTGAAATCACTGAACTTAAATATACAAGCTTGATAAAAATGATCATTCTAGAAGAAAATTTCAAATGGCACTTAGAGGCTTTTGCATCTGAACTCTTCATATATATATATATATATATAATGGTCACACTTTAGACTGTGGTCCAATTCTCACTATTAACTATGACTTTTGCCTCAATAAATTCCTAATTACTGCTTATTAATAGTTAAGGCAGTTTTTAAGTTTAGGATTCAAGGATTAAGGCATGTAGTATATGGTCTTATGGAACCTTTATTTTTTATGAGTGTATAATAATGTAGATATAATGTTTATTATTTTTTTATAGGACATGTTATAACACAACTACTTCTTAAACCAAAATTGCTCATTAATATTTGAAAAACTTTTATTCTTAAAATCAGTCATGGTGTGACTCAGCCCATAATAAATTAAACATGTTAATATATGAAAATATATTCAATTATTATTTATTTTTTTAAATAATGATTTAGATATGTATCACCATTGTCATGTTCATGTTCAGTCAGTGTAACCTTCATGGACTTTTAGTTTGTTTGTCCTCGGTCACATGTTTCCTTTGTTCTATATTCCCGCCACTCACCCGTCACCATGGACACTAATCCTCCACAACAGCAGCTGCTCATCATTTAGTTAGTTTTCTCTGTGTATTTAGTTCCTCTGTTGTCTTTCGATGTTTGTGTAAGCATGTGTTTAGCTACACACTGTTACAACTGTTTACCCTTTCGTTTTTATTTAAACTATTTTGATCCTGTCTTAAGTACTTTATCCTCATCTTCATCTGGTAACAACCTTATAGGTGTTAGGAAAATGTTAACACACTTCACTTAATGTCTTCACATTTCAGACATTGCATTTATATATGTTTTAAGAACACCCCCCCCCCCCCACCCAGGTTGTTGTCACCGTCAACAAGCATATTTAAGCATCCTGACGCAAAAGTCTGAGGAAACACTGAATGTGTTAAAGTGTGAAGATGACTGCAGCATCAGCTCTCTGACCTACATTTCATTGGTGCGACAAACAGACCTTTAAATTACAGAAGCCGTTAAAACGTCCCTCAAGCGCTTTAGATCAGATATTCTATTAATAATTCATTCATTTATGAAAAAAGAAGCTGAAGACAGCAGAACATAAAAAGAACTGGGGTATCCCAGCTTGTGTTTTGCTGCATGAATCCTCTGCAGTGCTGCAATGTGTGTGTGTGTGAGGCTCAGTAAGGAAGAACATCCTTTCCTATCATTTCTGACACAGAGCCTAAGTTCAGGAAAGCTTCCTCGGGAAAACTGCAGGTGGGGAGGGTGACTGTCAGCCTAACAAAGAGGGAAGAAAATAAAAGACGAGAGCAGTTTGCAGAGGGATCCCAGGGCTTTTCCACATCAGGAGGAAACCCTCAGGCTCATCTTTCATTCTTTCTTCCTTTTACTGTATCCCTGTCTCTCTTCCTTTTTCTCAAACAGAAATGTACACCGCGGAGCAATCTAATCTAGTGTCTTCAAAGAGATCCTTTTTGACAGATTTCAGAAATATTAAAGGCATAAAAAACTCAAATAATGAAAGAAGAATGTTCAAGGGTTGGGGTTGGTAAGTCCTTTATGCTCATCAAGACTGCATTTTAAAATACTTGCTTTTGATTATAATATATTTTTAAAATAAAAAAAATTATTCCTGTGATGTCAAAGCTGAATTTTCAGCATCACTACTCCAGTTTTTAGTGTCACATTCTCCGTCAGAAATCATATGGTGATTTAATGCTTACAGTTTTTTCCAACTGCTTACACATGTTTCCCATGTCTCCTTTTTTTCAAAAATCTAAAAACTGCGTTCAAAATGCACAGTCACTAGTTCTATGTTAGGCTTCATCTCTTCTCCAGGCCGGGTCTGGCCACAATACTTTGTCCACATCACAAGATATGTTTTTCTCTTGCCAAAAATCGAGGGAAGTATCTCAGCATGGCGTATCCAACCTTGGACAGAGGCAACCTCTTTGTCCCCACATGCGTCCTCCATTGCCTGGAGAAGTGCCATGCGGGTATGGGGTTGGCGATCAAATGCTTTCCAGCATCAGGCTGAGAAGAATTCCTCTTTAGGCTTTAGAAAAGGTGAATGGGGCACTGTAAAAAATAATCCTGTAAAAAAAAAAAACGGTAAACTACTGGCAGCTGTGCTTGCCAGCATCATACCGTAACTATACTGTTTTGTGTTAGAGCATATAGCTGTTAAATTAAAGTTTTATACTGTAGCTGACAATACGGTATTTAGCTGTTCATTTCAAAAACGGTAACAAACCGTATAACCACAGCTGTAGTAGTAGTTTACCGCTTTTTTTACAGGATCATTTTTTACAGTGTAGAAAACTACAAATTGTGGATGGGTGGCAAACCAGTTGGATCAGAAAAGCCTGGCGAAAACTAACATTACGTTTACATGGACACAATCGGATTGAAATCAATACGATTGATGAATCCGATCAAGATGTTTACATGAATGATAAATAAAGTGATCGGGTGGATGTGTGCGTTAATATGTCACAAGATTCAAATCGGAATTGATTTTTTTTTTATATGCCACTTTTCACGCATAAGCATAACCATTCTCCCCTATTGGTTCTGTATTTGTTTTAAACAACAGACTTTTTTATCCGTCTTTTTAATTTTTATCCATCTCTGGTCATGATTTGGATACGATGAGCATGAACCGTTTTGCCGTGCTGATTGTATTTATCACGCAGTAAATAAAAGTCGTGTGTGCATGAGAATGTAAAACAAGCACTGGTGGGACGTTGTCCTGCTTCACTTCACAGACATGGAGTGAAATGAGAATTTTTTTTAATAACTTAACAGTCATTTATATGACACTTTATTCAACAGGAAGAACAGCTCGTTCCGTGCGTCATACGTCATTACGCTATTTCAACGTCATTGCACATGCGCGGTCCTTTTAGTTTCGGATTTCAATCCGATCAAGTGTTTACATGTTCCCTCGCTCGGATTACAAAAGGAGTAAACCACCCCGTTCAATCCGATCGAAATTCTAGTCGGATCGAGCTCAATCGGATCGATTAAGGTGTTTACATGAAGGTTTTTTAGCCTTCAATCCGATTAAAAGGGTCCATTTAAACGCAGCTACTGTCCCATATAACCACAACTATTACAGGCATCCAGAAAAGTGAGCATATGGCCGGTTTGGTACTGACCCAGTGTGGGATTGTGATTTGAGCCACCGTTTTGAGTGATGGCAGCACACATAGTCCAGGGACATTGGTAATTGCACTCTGTCCTATTACATTTCTTCTGCGGTGCCTGGTTTATAAATAATAACATGAATAATAAATTCATGACGAATGACATTGAGCATCCATCTCCAATACTCTTGACTCTGTCGAGTTTCTCTCAAATTGCATCTAAAGTTGTTTCATCGTCACTTGGTGCCGTTGGAGGATGTGCTGTATGGTCGACAGGCTTACAGCATTGATGTTGTTAGATATGCTGGCATTATTCAAGATATGCTCTCTTATCTCTCGAATCCTAATTGCATTGTTGGCCAAAACCATATTTATAATTGCAGTCTCTTGTAGCTCTTTAAACAAGCGTCCTCGTCCTCCATGATGTCTTTGCCTTTACACTCTGGACAGAATTCAAACACAGTATGTGCTCAGCATAGGAACTGTAAACGATGTACAAAAAAAAAGGTACAGCATGATAACCAACCTCATTCATTCAACGCAGTGCAGTGAATGATGGCTTAGAGTTACAAATGTTTATGCAATACTATGCAGTCATACGTATTTTACAGTACATTACTGTAATGCTAAAATAGTCATAGATAGTTGCTCATTTCTGAAGATTCAAAGTATGGACCCCACTGTAAATCGACTCAAGTTGGGCTGGACTCTCAGTCCAGGGGTTGATCACATGATGAACAAGTGCTGACCTAATCCCATCAGAGATGGCCCTCGTCCTCCTATTCTTCTTCATCTTCTTCTTCTTCTTTTCCCTCCCACTCCTCTTGTTCTGTCCATTGTTCGCATCCATTGTAAGACATAGGTGCAGCTGGGGAAGGAGGAACTTTGAAAGCTCGCCACAAGCTGAAACAGCAAACACTGACCATGTGTTTGAATGCTGAGCAGCAAGCTCATTGGCTGCAGACACAACAAGAACCAATTAGCTTGTGCCATGTAGTTAATGTTGACCAGCCTGCCCCATTTCATGACAGAACTTGATATTTCACTGTTATGGTTTATGCAGTGTGAGGTTGCTAATGTAACATGGCTGTCACGGCTCAAAGAGGAAGTCTGAGTGAGATGACAGTTACGCCTCCTGTTGAGACAAGGCAAAAAAAGTACAGTGGACAGAAAAGAGACATTGCTGACGCTGTGGACGGAGAACACCATAGGTTTAACTCGCAAGTCATGGTGCAGTGACCACTGTGGAGGTGAGAATGAGGGATTGCAGCAGCGTCAGCACGCTCAAGTGAAAAAGTGCTGAGCTGGGATCCTCCTGCCAGGGATTTCCTCACTCTGATGTACATCCCCCCCGTCCCGCACTGTAATCTTGGATTTATGCCACCTGAGCCGGGGAATGCTGGAACACAAAGCTGCGGCCTGTATGACTGCAGAATGAGCATTCGGCTATTAGTGGGAGTGACGGCCAGAGCGGTGAATGCTTTGCGGTGGCGATAAAATGCTAATGTTGAGCAGCGCTCACGTGACCTTGTGAGTGAAATGGAGCAGCAAGAGATTGCTGTTTATGACGGGGGAGATGGCCAGATGCAATTTCCTACATGCATGGTTATAAACCTTCGGTAACGCAATCAAACCCGAGGGAAATGAAGTATATCAATTTATGTTCACGTCCTGCAGTATAATTTAACTGAGCGGACTGTGTGAGTCTTTCCAAGAGCTCTTTCATAGGCTTCACAAGAGATTGTCCCATTTTCCTGCCAGTTTCTCTGGTATTGATGGCGTCTGCAGATCTCTGGAGCACTGAGGCATACGGAGCTGACGCTGCCTTTTGATGGAGAGACGACCTGACGCATTTTCTGCAGTGTGAAAGGGAGGAGAAGGTCTCGTGTCTTCATGGCTGAAGGGGATGTTTAGACAACGAGTAAACAATGCTGAATGTTCTAATGTTTACTGTTGAGAAATTACGTTAATTGTTTAAGCTCAGACCCTGCAATTGTGTCGCATGACTTTTTAAGCATTTGTGGTTTAAATTCCATTGTTGTTGTAGGAACTATTAGGCCTCGTTTACACTGCATGGTTCAAGTGACCCAAATCTGATTTTTTTTTCCTCTCATGTGACACAGATCGGATATGACCGGTGAACGTGTAAGCAGGAAAAAAAACGCATGGATTCTGATTTTCTCATATCGGATTCAGGCCTCATTCATATGTGGTAATAAATCGGATATGAATCGGATACGTGCATTATGTGCGCCATGTAAGCAGACAAAATCGGATATTCCCCAGTAAATGCGAGTCGTCCGTCATTAAAAAGTGCGCGATTACAGGTGCGATGGAAGAAAGGATACACACAGTGGAGCAATGCGGAGGTTTCATGTCTTTTGAGTGTTTGAGGCGAAGAGTGCAGGCTAAAATGCAGGGTTGTTACAGAAATAAATCTGTATTTGAAGACATTTCATGAGATATGAGGCATCATTTTAAGCGCTCGTGGCTACAGTGCCTCTCCTCCCCTCTTTTTTCTCCGCTGTACGAGACCAATGTTTTGATGACTTTTCAAAATATTGTGCAAAGAAAAACACTGGATAATTTTATTCACATCTGTATCCATTGCATTTTGTGCTGTTTTACTTAATTTCCCGGGTCAGAACGTCTACATTTGGTAGTTTCAGCAGTGTATAGTGTAAATGCAAAAATCGGGTATGGGTCACTTTTAAAAGATGATGTAAGCAGGTCGTCAAAAAAATCAGATATAGTCAGAAAATCGGATTTGGGCATCAAGACCTGCAGAGTAAATGCAGCCTTAGATGTGTCAGATAAACTATTACGGCGTTAACCTAGCATCTAAAGTAACTTTTACGTTTTTAAAGGGGTCATGAACTGGCTTTTTAATTATTTTTATATTGTTGTCTGGGGTCAACTTATAACGTTCGCTTGGATTTTACATTCAAAAACATCAAAATGAATAGTAATGAGCTATTTTCTACCATAGTTTTGAGCCTAGCTGAAAAATGCTCGGTTTTTATGGCCGTCTCGCACAGAAGACTGGAAGTAAACGCCCACTGCTGTGAGTGGATGGCAGTTTTGCATATTATAATGAGTTTCAACTCACTCGTCTGTGCACTTTCAGAAATTGTTTTAAAAACGTCCAATGTTGTAAAATGGCAACCGGATTCGCCCATACATGTTCAACCCAGAGTCCGTGTGTTGCACCATTCTTGTCGGATCCAACATAGACGGTACAGCACCGTTCTTTAATCTTAATCGGTCTGCAAATCCAGTCTCGACCTGTGTCTTGTTTACTAAACAATCCTCAGTGAAATGAAGCGAACAAACGGACGATGTTTTACTCTCAGCTGGAACGTCATTAAAAATAGTTTAACCATGCATTCCTATTGGAATCCAGAGGAAGCTTATGCAGCCACTGTCTTCTTCCAAGCCCAACCAGGTGTTTTATCCTCTTTGTCGTCATAGCTTCCCACTTTTAAAAAAAGAGTCTAAAAACGAGTCGTTTGCTGAGGCTGGTGACAATAAAAAGCTTTTATTGGACAAACAAGGACATTTTCAGTTCTGAAACTTACAGGATATTTTTATAATATGATGACCTCTTGGATGTCAAAAGCTCAAGGAAAATTTGATTTCAAAGTTCATCGCCCCTTTAATTCATTGTAAAGTCATTTTATTTATTAACCTTGTGCACCCTGTGTGTACATCAAAAAAACAACAACACTTGAAACATTTGTTGTGTTCATTTCAATTACTTTTATTTGATTTGTTCATTGCAAACAGGCCAGCTGAAAGTCTGTAAATTTTGCAACGGGGGTTGAATATTTTTGACTACAACTGTAAACAGCATTCACATATGTCTCGAATTTGTTCTGTTTTGTTCAGTTTCCCTGGTCTGTTCTATTTTGTCTTTTGCCTCTAGTTTGTTAATTGGTTCTGTTCTCTCCCTGCCTGTTTGTCTCCATGGTTGCATATTAATTAGAGTCCTCAGTTCAGTCAGTGGAAAAACAAACAGGTTCTGAGAGGGTTCGCAAGTTGAACCAACTTTGAATCAGCACCAGTTCCGAACCAGTTCTTTTTTGGTGGAAACGAGGATTTTCTCGTACAGTTCCTTGTCCTTAGTTAGGAGTTTCTCCAGTGTAATGTGTTTAGTATTGGATTAAAAGTTTGTTTGAGCATCTCCTTTGTTGGTTGCTTCATTACAGCCACCTACCCGTAACAACATGTGTCCTAAAACATTAGTTCTCAATGGTCTTAATGCCCCCATATATTCGTTTAATTATTATTTTTTTTCAACAATGCCAAAGTGGACATAATTTTCTCTATTTAATTTGATGTTTATATAATATATTTTATAAACCATATATCAGCCTTTTAATCTATTTAGCCTCACCCCAAATTTTAGTGGCAGGGTTGTAACAAAGAAAAGCAAAAAAATATTTTTCTAAATCTCTTCTAAATGCCCTATTTTGTGACCTATTCATGGAAAATACCTTTGACATTACATTCCATTGTGGAAACAATGAGGACACACAAACTTTGAAAGGCAAATTCTTCTGCATGGCTAAGGCAAATGTAATGATTTAATGGCTTAATTTCCACATAAAATAGTGGAAACTAAAACTAAGTTGGAGGATTATATTAAAGAAAGCCTTGCAGAAAACTGGCAAGTTATTAGACAATTTAAGGCCTGTTCAGACTGGTTTTCTAAAGTTTTTATCACTCGACGTCTGTGATTTCATGTACAGATTCGGACAGGACCAACATCTCTGTGTTTATTACAGAGGTCGAGTGTGTTCTATACGTGGGTGACAGAAGGTCATGTGCTGTGCTTGCATGCATCACGGATGACGCATGTCTCAAGTTTATATTTATTGATATAATTTTAATATATTAACTCTATTAAGTGGCTAAGTGTAGTTAAGTATGAATAGACTCTTTATAATACACCCACACAAGTGAGCAAAATCTAAACAAGCATTAAAATGGATGGTTTCTTCACCATAAATTGACTGAAATTTGAACCAAACATGCCTTGGATGAACAAAACCCTCCATTGCAATAAGCAAACGCTTTAATTTCTCTTTCCGAGAATTTGACTTTCCATTACTACAGTCTACAGCATTTATATTCTCTAACATCACAAATACGGTGTGATTCAGAGCCAAAGTGTTGCTACTAAATCTCTCCAGCACAGTGATAACTTGCAAAGTAGTAGCAAAGCTATTTGACTTCCAGACAAAGTGGAATGGAAATGTAAAGCAACCCTTTTTGTTCTAGACCTTTGTTTTCGTGCTCAGCTCCTCATTTCAGTAGCTTTTGAAACCCCTCTGTTCTCGAAAGCACCTGAACATGGTCTCCGGCTTATAAATAAAAGAAGCCGATGTAGCGGTGGGGCAAGCAACTGAGGGAAAACCCGAGCTAGCAGACTGTAATGTACACCACAGTCTAATATTTCTGCTATAGTGCGCTAGTCAGATTTCCTTTAGCCATTCGTCTTTCAAAGTTTACGAGCTACAAATAGATAAGTGACACTGTTCCGTACTAGAATTGGGGCTAATAACTGAATGGCCTCATCAACTAATGAGTCATTGGATCCTAAAAGATAAGTTAATGGGTTGCCGGTTGATGCAATCTACTCAATAATGCAGAATTCGGACCTTTAAGCTACAGACATGTAAATTTGAAGAGCTATATTTACAGTGAGTGTACGCTGTATCCCACCTGAGACCACTGAGATGGAAATGAGTGACTCATCTGCTGCTCTTTGACTCTCTGTGTAACATTCACTTGATCTGGAGGCTGCATGTTTAGTATGGAAATGGAGAAGCTAAAAATGAATAGGTTCAATTGCGTCTAGCAATGTGTCATTTATAGAGCAGTGGCCGAGCTTGTGTTTTCAACGTGAGTCTCTGCATTTGGTGCTCAAACTGAATAATGAATATGTGCAAGTCCAGCCCGATCTCATGAAAGTTCGTGTCTATGGCACGAATGTCATTTCTCGTGGCATTTATACGCCAAAAACAGTTTTTGCGTGTATTTGGCACGCGATTTTCGCGTACATATGATACGCACTTTTTTGCGTATAATACGCACGAACCTCCCACCCCCCTTCCCCCTAAACCTAACCCAGGGTTTTTTAGTGCGTACCATATACACGAAAAAAACACTTTTGGCGTATAAATGCCACGAGAAATGACACTCGTGGTATAGATGCGCATCTTCATGAGACTGTGTTGGCAAGTCATATTTCATATCAACAAGTCAAGTCAAATATATTTATATAGTGCTTTTCACAATACAGATTGTATCAAAGCTGCTTCACAATATCAATCAAGACAACTTAACAGTGTTTGTTTATCCATGGAAAAAAAGACAATCAAGTTTGGTAGAGCTGATCAATGATGGGTCATTTAATTTGAATATCCCCAACTGAGCAAGCCAAAGGTAACAGTGGCAAGGAACCGAAAAACTCCATCAAGTGGCCCGACGGCGTCCTAAAACTCAATCAGATGACCCAATGGAGGAAAAAAAAAAAACCTTGGGAGAACCCAGGCTCAGTTGGGGGCGTTATGAACTAGAGGCCAAATTTACAGTAACTGTAAGATAAAAAGTTTATATGAATGCCTGGCTAAATAAATGCGTCTTTAGTCTAGATTTAAACTGGGAGAGCGAGTCTGAGCAACGAACAATATCAGGAAGGCTATTCCAGAGCTTCGGAGCTAAATGTGAAAATGCTCTCCCTCCTTTGGTGGATCTGGATATATGGATCTGGATATATCCTAGGAATGACCAGAAGCCTTGAATTTAGTGATCTTAAAGATCCCGATGGGTTGTAGGGCGATAGAAGATCCGTTAAATAGACTGGAGCTAAACCATTTAGAGCTTTATAAGTCAAAACCTTGTAATTAATACGGAACTTTATAGGTAACCAATGAAGTGATGATAGAATCGGTGTTATATGATCATATTTTCTTGATCTAGTAAGAACTCTAGCGGCTGCATTTTGGACTAACCGTAGCTTGTTTATTGAGTATGCAGGACAACCGGCTAACAAAGCGTTACTGTAATCTAGTCTCGAGGTCATGAATGCATGAACTAACTTTTCTGCATCAGAGACAGATAGCATGTTACGTAGCTTAGCGATATTTCTAAGGTCGAAAAAGGCATTTTTTGTAACATATGAAATATGCTTTTCAAAAGACAGGTTGCAGTCTCATATAACACCCAGGTCTTTTACTGCAGCAGATAAAGTAACAGGGCGTCCTAATATGTTAAAGTCGTGCTGCGAAATGTTTTGTGGACGGTTTTTAGAACCGATAAGTATTACCTCTGTCTTGTCTGGATTTAATAAAAGAAAGTTACGTGTCATCCAATCTTTTATATCTTTAACACAATCTGTCAATTTGAATAATTTGGCGTATTCATCTGGCCGTGATGAAATATATATTTGAGTGTCATCAGCATAACAATGGAAACTAATTCCATGTTTCCTTATAATATTACCTAGTGGCAGCATATACTGTATATTGAGAATAATAAAGGGCCTAACACAGATCCCTGCAGCACTCCATAGTTTGCCGAAGTTATGATCGATTTTTCTCCATTTAAGTAGACGAAATGGTAGCGGTCAGATAAGTATGACCTGAACCAGCTTAATGCTCGTCTTTGAACGCCAATGTAATTGTGTAGTCGATCTAATAGTATTGTGTGATCTATAGTATCGAACGCAGCGCTAAGATCTAGTATTGAGATATAGCCTCGGTCCGAAGCTAGAAGTAGATCATTTGTGATTCTAACAAGCACAGTTTCAGTGCGGCCTGAATCCAGACTGAAACTTTTCATAGATGTCATTTTCTTGCAAGAAAGAGCCGAGTTGAGCAGACACAACTTTTTCTAATATTTTTGACATAAATGGAAGATTTAAGATGGGTCTGTAAGTTGCTAGGTTATTTGGATCTAATTGTGGTTTCTTAATAAGAGGTTTTATAACTGCCAGCTTGAACGTTCTTGGAACATGACCTAAAGATAAAGACGAGTTAATAATATTAAGAAGAGGCTCTTCCACTATAGGTAATACTTCTTTCAATAGTTTAGTTGGTATAGGATCTAATAAACATGTTTTTGTTTTAGATGAAGTGATAAGTTTATTTAACTCTTTTTGTTCTATGGTTTTAAAGCATTGTATTTGTTCTTGCGGGGTGATAATTGTGGCTGAATTATAAGGCGCGGGCAAAGATTGAGAGTTTATGATTGTGATTCTGTTGCTTTCAATTTTCTCGGTGAAGAAGTTAAAGAAATCATTACTACTAAACTGTAACGGGATATTTTGTTCAGGTGTCGTCTGTTTATTTGTTAGTCTAGTCACTGTGTTAAATAAAAACATTGGATTATTACGGTTGTTTTCTATTAGTTTGCTGAGGTGCTCAGCCCTGGCCGTTTTAAGGGCCTTTTTATAACGTACCTGAGAATTTTGAAAATTTTGTATGGCATTTTCAAGAAATGGTTTTGTGCTGTAACCATCAAGAAAGAATTACTCCTTACACTTTGAATACATGTAAGGGTGCTTTTTCTCTCGCAATGAATTTTATATCATTAATTCATAAATATGATGTTTAGGGGGGTTGTACCACATGATTTTTGGGCATTTTTCTGATTGATTTTGAGGATAAGTGTTTTCAAACATAAGCATTTTAAATTGTATTTTACAAAAAAAATTATAGCTACTGTTACTGTAATAATGCTTTTTTTATTTTTTTATTTTTTAAAGGGAGTATGCATGCTAAATGATGCTGGTCTGGTGTTGGTCTTTACTTGGTCTCGCCCAACTTTGGTCTTGCCCTTGTTTCAACCCCCCAAAGTCTTGGTCTTGGTACACTGGTCCTTCTCCTGGTCTGTATAAACACTGGTTTCAGTCTTGACTCAGTCTCGCTCTGCCTTGGTCTTTGTCTTGGTCTCAAAACCTTAAAGTTCTCATCTTGTTTTGGTCTTAACCCCTCAAAAGTCTTGGTCTCAAAACAAACTGTAATCATGATCTCTCAACACCTCAAAGTCTTGTTCTTGTCTTGGTCTCAACCCTCAAAGTCTTGGTCTCAAAACAAACTGTAATCATGATCTCTCAACACCTCAAAGACTTGTTATTGTCTTGGTCTCAACCCTCAAAGACTTGGTCTCAAAACAAACTGTAATCATGATCTCTCAACACCTCAAAGTCTTGTTCTTGTCTTGGTCTCAACCCTCAAAGTCTTGGTCTCAAAACAAACTGTAATCATGGTCTCTTAACACCTCAAAGTTTTGTTCTTGTCTTTGTCTCAACTCTCAAAGTCTTGGTCTCAACACACACTATAATCATGGTCTCTCAACATCTCAAATTCTTGTTCTTGTCTTGGTCTCAACCCTCAAAGTTTTGGTCTCAACACACACTGTAATAATGGTCTCTAAACACCTCAAAGTCTTCTTCTTGTCTTGGTCTCAACACCTCAAAGTCTTCTTCTTGTCTTGGTCTCAACGCTCAAAATCTTGGTCTCAAAACAAACTGTAATCATGGTCTCTCAACACCTCAAAGTCTTGCTCTCAACTCACAGTGGTCTTGTTCTTGACTCGGCCTCGTCTTGGTCTTAACACCTCAAATTCTTGTAGTAATAGTCAAAATCCTAAACTACTTCTATATAAACCAGCTCAAAATAAATAACAGAAAATGCATGCTTAAGTCATATTAGAGCCCATAAATAGCCTTTACAAACTATAAGGCATGTTCCTGGTATATAGAGATATTTTATTCCATTCAATCCGGCGTTATGGTTTTACATGACAATATGTGTTTTCCTGTGAGCCTAACACGGCCTAAAAATGACATCCGTCCGCATTTCTGCTTTCACACCACTTTCACTCTCTCTAAGCATTTCCCATTCAAAAAAGGGATGTGGAGTTCTTCCTCTATTCAACAGCGGGTTTGAGTAAACACAAAGCTCTGATCCAGCCTGTCTTTGAGCGTGTGCTTCTCGGCGGCAGACTATGGGCTTGCTCCTGCCCCGGAGGCCAGCCAACACTAAAACAACCAGGTGAAGAAGGAGTTAGCGAGGGATGAGTTTTCTTTATTTCTTGCTTCTCTTCTGTCAGGGTTACGTAAGAGTCTGAGACACACGCAGGAATGTGCTGATGCTGCCGGAGGCTTCAGTGGGCTGTATGGGATGGGGGTGGGTGCTGGAACAGTAGAAACAGTTAAACCCCCAGGTTTTTTTCTTTTCTGTAGAGATCAACAGTAAAGATAAGGCAGAGTAAAATATATATTTAAAAAATGTTGGACATATACAGTGGGGTCCAGAAGTCATGCTGAATATTTGGGATATATAATCAAAAGTTAACCTACATATAAACAGAATCTTTTAGGATCAACCAAAAATGTAATGACATAAAGTGAATAATAAATATTTAAGATTCTGCACTAATTCTAGGTCACTAATAAAACGTATTAAAGTAGAGAAAATCTACTTAACACTTTATTTTAAGGTGTAGTTGTTACAGTATGAATATAAATTTAAGTACTGAGAAATTACAACATGTACTTACTATAGGGTCAGTGATTGGTTCACGGTTAGTTGCATGTAATTATGCATAATTTACTATATAATATATTATTTCAGTAAGTACATACACTGTAACATAGGGCCAGTTGTTTCAGATATGGTCTGGATACGTCCCAGCCGACCACATCATGCGTGCGAATTCCAGCCATTTCAATAGGAAACTGTGTGATCGGGAATTTCGCGTGAGGGCGAAGAAGAGTTAGCTGTGCCGACCAACAGAAGTTTGCTTGGTTATGGAAGTGACTTCTGTTTGATCATTGCTTTAATACATCTGCATTATTAGCCATAGAAAAGGAACCTTTTAGCCCATACAATTTTGGCTATATTTCGTGTATGTGATCGCACCTTGAGAGATACTAACGTATAGCTTAGATAGAGTTTACTTGGAACTCTAACTTAAATCAGTACAAAAACATATTATATCACACAATTTCTGGAAAGAAGTGCAGACACTGAAAAAGGATACATTTTTCAAGTGCACTTGCTTGTGTTTGCGCACACTATCAAACAAAGTATACTTTGAAGGGCTGTGTGTTTGGCTATACGGATGGTAAGTACATTGTGTGTGTGTGTGTGTGTGTGTGTTTACTTCCCTGGTTTGCTCTCCGTTCCAAAATGTTTGTCAGCAGAATATCTTTATCAGCAGACTGGGGGACTGTCCAAGCGCCGTGGGGTGTACTGTGCCTTCCCTCCGGCAAGATACGGTTTCAACAAGTTTTATATTGTTCACGGGCCATGGCTCAGCTTATCCGGCCTGTCTGTTTGACCCAGGGTTGAACTGGAGATTAAATGTTAATCAACTCTCTATTTTGGTATCCCAAGCCTTTTGGAACAGACAAGGCAGTTTATGAATATTCAATGTGCTGTGTTTCAGGAAGGGCAAAGCGGGAATGTCTGATTGAACCCAGCAGGATAGGAAAATGCTAACCGTTTGACTGACAGGTTTTTTCAGACATACACAATTTAAAGGGATTACACAACTGATTAAAGGGATTTAAAGGGAATACACAACTGAAAGTTCAGCGCTGAAAGTTCAGTGTAAGCAGAGATATATCGTCTTTTAAAAATCAGGAAGTATATTGCCTACAAAAATGACTCAATTGGGACTACAGCTGGGTTTTAGACGTCACTAACCCACACATTTGCATCAACCCCTCCTTCCGGAAAATGCAAAAAAGGGCTTGCACATATTTCTGCGGCACGTCGAGTGTGTTGTGTTCACCCAGCTGTCAGGTCTTCTGTGTTGAGGCTTCCCACGGACGCTGTACTTCGTCAACAATGGATACAATTTATGTTTGATTATGTTCCTGAAAATGACGATCGTAATCTAGCTCTCTGTGCTGTGCATTTTACGGAAGACAGCTTCCAGAATCTCCACGAATTCAACACCGGATTCAACAAGAAACTGTTACTAAAACATGAACCAGTTCCAACTTTAAAACCAGAGGCAGCAGTTGTTGGGCCACAACCTTAAGTAGGCTAAGACTTCATCATTTTAAATGTATTTGCATGTATAATTCCAGAAGTAGCCTTGTGTTTTATTTTTTTCAAATGCCAGCGCTGGCTTTATTTCCACTAGGCTACTAGTTATGCTATTTTGTGTCTATGACAAACACCTAAAAACATTATGGACCTGAATTTTATATAAGTACTAATGTTGTAAATGTATTTTTCATGTATATATGCTTTATGACGTTATTTCCGATTTGATCAAGAACGTAAACTTGCCAAAGCTGTTTGAGTATAACATTAGTAGCCAGTCAGTTGCTATTGTGTCAAAACAAACGTGTATAAAGTAAAAAAAAAAATGTAGCAAATTATCATTCAGAAACGTTTAGTAGGAGCCGTGTGTGGTGAGGTTCTGTTTGACTCTCTTCATCGCGGCTTACTCGGTCTGATTCTGCCTCAAACTGATACTGCAGTTCGACACATATTTACATCTGGACCGGAGCTCATGACATGCACGTTTCGCTCGTAAAGGTAATGGGCGTTAATCTTCTAGACAACGTGAGCGACAGTTTAGCCAATCACAACACACCGGGCCAAACTAACCAATCTGAGCCCACTGCCTGTTTCTGAGGGAGTGGTTTCATAGAATCAGGATGTAAACCGGTCGTTCAAGGACAGATGAGAGCGCGGCTGACAATAAAGGTGAAGTTTATGAAAAATAAGACTTTAAAAAAAAGAAAAACCATGTATAGAGGGAATGCATTGACACGTGACTTTCCCGCGTGACAACCCCCCTCAGCCTGACCGAGTGGCAAAAGATCTGCTGCGTGACTGGATTCAATAGGGGAAAACTGCGGAAATGCAACTAAATCGAACAATTTTATCAATTTAAACTAAATGTTGGACTCAATATAGTGTTCCTTATTACTTACTAAAGATCCAGTGATCCATGGATATTGACATGCAGCCAGGAATCGTGTTGCCTGACATTTATTGCCTGATTTCGACACCGGGGAAATAAAAGCAAGACCTAAACATAAAGCAAATTTGCCTGTGAACGCTTTATATAAATATAATATAGGTAGGTCTAAATCCGGGTGATCACTTATGTTATATATCATATCGTCCAGCTCTAAAACTTCATACGTTTTTTGGTCAGTGTTTATTAAAACACTGTCGGTGTATGAAAGAGTGTATGAATGGGTGAATGTGAGGCAAACTGTAAAGCGCTTTGGTGGCCATTAGGTCTATGAAGGCGCTATATAAATGCAGTCCATTTACCATTTACCATTTAAAAAAAATATCCAATAATGCAGAATATGCAATGATAAATATTTAATTGATGAGCTGTTAATGTATATAACAATACAAAATATACGGGTATTTTACAGCTAAATTCTGCATATTGACACAAAATGATAACTGCGAATCCACCTTTGGCTGACTGGAGTCCAGTTGTTTCTGTGAATTGCAGCGATCCATTTGCTCCTCTTTCCATAGCAGTCTGTAAAAATATACCTCGGATGTTTTGTCAAATCTAGTTGTAGGCCTACAGTCAATCGCAAAGCTCTTTCCCACTTTATTTGTGTGTGTGTTGTGTTTGTTTTTCGCGGTATTCACGCTGAACACATATACAGCCGCTCAGTCTTTTTGCCACTCACTGTGAGGAACTGCAGGCACGCTGGCCGACGGTGACGTCACGCGCATTCCCTCTATACATGTTATATTGCACCCCATAAATAAAATCATAGCAAAGAAAAAAAGCAGTCAACCCCCCCCTTTAATACATCCATAACCTAGTGGGAACTCCTAACATGCATTGTTTTTAATATAAGGTACCATTTCCTAAACTTGGGGTGTTCAATCTCGAGCTGTGTTACGACTGACAGGGTCCCTACCTACGCTCCGAGCACGTGATGTAAGTTGAAGACAAAAAGCGTTCAGTTGGAACAATCTGCAACATGTTCTCTCCCTTCAGATTAGATTCTCTGGAATCTCACTTAAGATGGAATTTTAAAAAGTCCAGTATTTCAGGGCCCTTATGGTCGAATGTAACGTATCTTTGAGATCTACATTCTTGGCATTAGGTTCCAAAACACTTTCCTGTAACTTCTTGTGACTTGAAGACCTTGACTAGCAGGTTCAGGTAAGAGTGGAACTTCAGGAAGGAAAGCTGAATAGTCTGACTTTACAATGAACCTTTTGAGATAGTATGTCCATTTAAAACACACACACACGCCCTCTCTGCATTTTTTTCACATTTGTCAATGAGGATATGACTCCAGTGCAGATTGTCATCTTTAGTTTAAGTCTGGTTAAAATTTCTCATAAAGATTCTCATCCGGTGTACATTTCCCTCCTGGATTGCTTGCTTTGCATTTGTCCTTGAAGATGTGATGTGTTTAAATGAAGCTGGAACAGACACAAATGATCTCACTGAGGTCAGGCTGGCAGTATTAGCAATTAGAATGAATGAACAAATATATATCTGCATTCACTGGACAATAATGGCGGAAAATTGGCAAATAATCAATGACATTTTCAGGGACATGCAAGTGCTTGATCTCACAAAACAGTGTCTCAGTGGTCTCATTACCACCTGAGGTCCCATTAGTTATACATATTTTTTCTCTTACGGTTGGAACACAAATTAAAAATGGTCAGTCTGGGTCAAGTACACTAAAAAATTATATGATCAATAAGTTATGACAACATATGTTTTTACAAGCAATGTTATACAAGATTCAACTAATTTCAAGTCTGTCTAATGTAATTTGTTGAAATGATTTAAACATCCAAGTTGATTGTACTTAAAAAAGTTTAAGTTTTTAAGGACAGCTAATTTTTTGAGTGGACAAGCCAGAAGTCTGAACAAATGAATCTTTTCCTGCAGCATCGGAACAAATGACTTTTAGTATTATGTTTCTTCTTTCAAACACGTTCCTGATAAAACCAAAGAAAGGTGCCTAGAGCAACCTACACTTTTGAGGAGCTCTACAACAGGTTGGCCGTTGATGATTTCAATATAATTTCCATATCAATTTCTCTAAACGGCATGACAGCAGCGACACCTCCACGTCCCTGGCCTGCTTTGAGTCTGATGAATATCAGGTACGAGGACAGGTGTCGCTTTACATACCTCAGTCAACTCGTTGAGAAAATGCCTGCCTCATTTGTGTGGGGAAACTTGACAACAAACCTCAAGTGTCTGCCAAAGTTTTTGTCATATTGGTTTGGAACACTGCCTAATTATTATATTAGGCAATGTTCAGTAATGCTGACACATTTCTTCCAAGTGCTGTTAATCTTTTTAGAACCCTTTTCTCCCAGAGTTTAAACTTGAGTTGAGTGAGTTGATATTTCAATTACATCATTATTATTATTTGAAGTTACTTAATGTACAGAGACTGAAACCATAGGTTTGTGCAACACTTTGGCTCAGTATGGAAACATTCACTCAACCAATGACGTTCGTTTGAGGGCGTGGCTACCTGTTTTTCCGACCAATAAAACACTGGTCGGTCGAGTGATCTAGGAAACCCGTTAGCAGTTTGGTTATGCTAGTGGAGCAGAAAACGCACACTTCAGCTTTAATGATTTTTTGTTGTGTTTGCAGGAAGTCGGTTTTGCTCTTGGCTATGGACACTTTGCTGCTGTAGTGTAATTATTTAATTTTTTGACCACATCAGTGGGTTGTTGGATGAGTTCAGGCAGTTTTTTTAAAACTACCGTTTCATATGTGTTCTTTGTCTTTTGCTCAAACTCATTAGTCCTCTGGCCTTCATGAAGGAGTGTCAGGTTCTTTTGACTTATAAACAATTCATTATGAGTACTACCATTAGTCACCTGCTGACTGAAGAGAATGTGCAGGCTTTAAAAGCGATTAAACATCAGTCGAGAAATATTACAAGGACATTTCACCAGCCACAGATAACAAAAAAATAAATTATTTTTTTTTTTTTTAAAGATGTTTTCACAGATGAAATGAAGGTGAATGAGGATGAGGGACTTTGAAAAGACACCAGCTGTGGTGCGACAGTAGATGCTCCACATGCAGAGACAGAGGGACAGAATAAACAACTGTAAGATTGTACTGCCTCCACATGGTCATAGAGAGACACTGGATTTAAAAGTGGTAAATTGGCAATAGAGTCTTAAAATATCAGTGCTGTTAAAAATTAGTAATCATGATTAATCACGTGATTTTCAGTTGCTTTTTTAGGGAAATAATGGTCCTAATTCATGAAAATTGAGCAGCGGGATTGAATATCAATAAATGTGTGCACAATTCAGAAATGAATTGAGAATCAATTCCTGAATTTCAATTCAATTCTTGAATTTGAATTGATGTAAAAAAACAGGATCTAGAATTACAATTTGAGGGGAAAAAGGGGAATTGAGGATCAAAGGAAGCAGAAATCCAATTTTAAATAAAATCTAAGAAATTCATATGAAGAGTTCAGATGCAAAAGCCTCTAAATGCCATTTGAAATTTTCTTCTTTAATGATGATTTTTATCAAACTTGTATATTTAAGTTCAGTAATTTCACTTAAATAACAATTAATAGGTAATTATCATTGCCATTTAAGTGAAATCACTGAACTTAAATATACAAGCTTGATAAAAATTATCATTCTAGAAGAAAATTTTAAATGGCACTTAGAGGCTTTTGCATCTGAACTCTTCATATATATATATATATATATATATATATATATATATATATATATATATGAAGTTAATTGTCAGATACAGTATATATATATAGGCTATCACCTGCTGTTAGCATCCCATTGACTCCCATTCATTTTGGCGTCACTTTGACAGCAAATAACTTTACATCTGAGGCGTCCAAAGACTCCATTTGTTCATTATTTATTTCTAAAGAAACACGACAATGTATAAAAGGCTCCATTACGTTATGGCCCCGTAGAAGCCGTTCTTGTAAAAATAGGCTAAAAATTGCGTCATAACCATTCGACTCTCCGTCGCACAGTAGAGAAGTTACTGTATAGACAGGAGGAGAAGCTCGCACAGCCTCGCAGGCAATCTTTTACTGTCTAAAGTCACCCCATGGCATAAATAGAAGCAAAATGACAAAATAATTAATCAGAATACTTACCAAAAGTTGCTCCAGGTCACGCTTCGCCGGCTCTGTGCACGATTAAAATTTGTCTTGGCACAGCTACTAAAAGATTTACAACTGTCATTCAGTCAGTTTGCTCACGTGACATGTACGTCGTCAAAATCAGTTTGAGGCTGCGCAGAACGCTTGGCTATCAGGAAGTGAGTGCCCATGTTGAGCTTCAACTCTCTCCGTTGAAATCAACGGGGTCGCTGTGTCCATTTCCTTTACTTTTGATTCTCGGATTGCATGCACTGCGCAGCTGTGCAAAGGAATTACGTCAGGGTTGCCAACTCTCACGCATCTGTTTGGAGTTTCAATGTTGGGCACAATGTCTTATACGCCATGTATAGTTTGTCCAATTTTAATTTGGCATAACAGTTTTACTGATTTAAATAAAATTTGTTTTGGGAGTAGAGTTCATAAATTATTGTTCTTTCCCATATGATTTTGTAAAACTATGTTGAGACCTCTGTCCCGGGGGTTCGGGGGCTCCCCCGCAAATTGTTTTGTACATTTTAAGGTTAAATCCATCAATCTGGTGCACTTTGAGAGCTCAAATTTAAGAGCTTTAACCGGCTTCAACCCATGAATTGTGACATTGAACAAAGGAAAAGCCTCGACTTGTACCTGGACATTAAAGAGGAATCAAACATCTTTTTAGTTATGATATAATCTTCTGTTTTAGGATGCCAAACGATTATTATAATAATGTAATAATGATTTATATATATATATTCCTATTACGTAAAAACCATATAAGCCTAGCCTATGTACTGTATAAATGAAAATTAATATTTCAAAAGTATATTTTACTTACACTATTGTATAGGAAGATTAAAATAGTTTTGTCCTAATTTCTTCACTTGCAAGAAATAAACCCTTGAGCTTTTATTTTGGAGAAAACACCAGATCACCATGCTGACTGCGTGTGCAAAGTGCACACTTTTCTTTAAATCACGCAGCACAAACAGAATGGCTATATAGGCTACTTAATTACAGTCTTGTGCTGTTTTATAAAGGCACAATGTCATATCATGGTTTCGGTGTTGGGAAAAGGGAGAAGAGAGAGTTCGGCAAAAGGCGGAATTCGAACTCGGGTCAATCCTTTTTACAGTCTATAGTCAAACACGTCAAAAGCTTCTTTCAAGCACCTAAAGCCCTCGCCCTACGACACTGTAGATATTCAGTGAAGGGCATCTTTTTAGCCTAAAAAACAGGCACGTAGTGAAAAGTACGCTCTCAACTCAGTTTAAGTCATAGCGCAGTGCAGCGTCTCACTGTGCATCGCAAAAGCCCGTGTTGACAGTTTGTTTAATATAAAGCGGGAGATTACCAGATACAGTATTTTGCTCGTGCCCAGTGGGTGTTGTAGCCTAGGCAACCAAATTACATGCCGTTTGAACTGACGCGCTACTGCGATCGGTCACATTTAAAAGCGCCAAAACGTTCCATATCAAGAGTAAACTTCTCTGTCTAGTCTGTGTCATCCTTTTCCGCGATTTTTCTCTGCGTGAGAAAATGCAGTGGTCCAATCAGTAGTTAAAAGCCCGAACTTGCTTATAGTAATAATAAAAAAAAAATACAGCACAGAAGAATTTCTAATTTAGCGTGAGATTTCTTTGTTGAGCGTGAAACCGTGAGATTGAGGCTGAATGCGTGAGCGTCACGCCAGATGCGTGAGAGTTGGCAACCCTGTTTTATTTACTAAATGTAGGTCATGGTCTATTTTCACCACCATCATTTTCCATTCCACACTGTTTCCTCTGATTGCTTCCCTGTCATGTTTTGGCAGGTTTGCAGGGGGTCCTCTTGGATCCAGCGCCGGAGAGCCTGAAACAAAGGCAGTCGTGACTACTTACAGCCTCCACACAGAGCTACTGTAAAGCTCCTCTGTTCAGAGCAACACTGGGCAAAACATCTCACCCAATGGAACAACAGGACCCCTGCTATGTTTATCATCCAAGTCTGGTGGATATGAGGTATCCTTCTTGCACATAAAGGGTTAGAGTTTCCATGGCAACCTCCTAACATCATAACATATTGTAGCTTCAGCAATGTGATCTAAACACATTTCGGTCCATCTTTATGTCTGAGTGCTGCTACTCTAAATGATAAAAACCATGAGCTATATGAGTATTTCGGACACATACACACTCACAAACAATAACAAAGGCATCACCGAGGACAATATTCATTTATTTATTTGGTTAACGTGACACAAACCGTTTTTGATTGGAGGTATTAGTCTTTCGCATTAGTCTGTGAAGCGAATATGACAGCAAGTATGATATGACTTTGCTTCTACTTGCGATAGTGTGATGGGGAAGACACAAAGTTCAAGAATGTCTTTGCCTTAATGAATTAAGACATTATTCATGCAGATTTCATAGACTTTCTATTCTATTCGTAGAAAAGTTCCCATAGAAACAGACTCTAAGTACAACTAATGCAATGAGAGCAAATGATTCACTTCCCACACACTCCATCGATCTACCAATGCATAAATGTCACAATTCTCCTTTAAAGTTGTAGACATAATGAATATATTAGCATACTGTGATGGTGCTGAAATATGCCGGAAAATATCGTACACTGGTTTGTTTTCAAATGAATGCACTCTACAAGTTTACAATCAGTGAAGTTTGTGTGAAAGACGATGAACAGCACAGCGGCTCAAATTACTTCAAGTCCAAAATCAGCAGCAATACATTATTTTGTTCACAAAGGGTCTCATTCGCTAACAATCATATTCACTCAAAAGTCATTATTGATCAAAAAGTTTGGGAAGTTTGGGAAAAGTTTGTGAATAGTAAATGTAAAAAAAATGCATTTTTAAAATAGTGCAGTGTAAAAATATGATTGTAGCGCAAATTGTGAAAGGTTCTACATAAAGATACATGTGCTGTCTAAAGACCCAAGGTTTTTATTGTTTTCAACTGGTATTGAGATTTCTTTATTGGGTAAAGTCGCTGTTTGACCATGAAAAAAAGTCTGCAAAGTTATAAAGTAGTGAGTTGAAACTCATTTCTGAAACACTCAAAGTGGATGACCAATCACAACACACTTTTCCAGCCAACCAATCAAAGCACATTGCACTTTTTGGGAGGAGGGGCTTCAATGAGACTGACTTAGGTATATACACTAGATGTCGCTTTGGCTGCGGCAGTTCATTAGAACGAATGCGTCAATAGAGCCACCATCTTGGAACAGGGGAGCCCCTCCACTTTAATGCATCAGGGCCAATGTAGACAAAGGTCTAACGGAAATAAAATCACCATAAATCATCATGAATGCGATTTTCTAATTTTTTGGGTTCGTTCCAACGGTCAGACAAGTATTTATCATTGATTCCAGAAAAATGTATTTATCATTGCTTCCTAGTTCAGATTTCATTTGTGAACATCATACGCAGCACAAAAGTCCTTCGCCATCCATTAATTCAAAGTAAAGGCAGAGATAGCAGCGTTACCTAGCTACTTCCTATGACAAGACCCCTGTTCCAAGATGGCGGCGGTGTTGACACATGCTTAGAAGAACCCCAAGGTGACATCTAGTGTGTATGTCTATGGTTTCTCAAAAGCACAGTGAAATAAGTTGGCGGCAATGGCAATGATTCTACGATCTACTTAGGCTTTTCAAGTGTTACTGATAGACTGGGAAGAGAGGTACTAAAATAATGTCTGAACCTTTTTTAGTAGACCCCAAAAACAAAACCAAGACTTTGTAAAACGACATAATATGGCCTTTTAAGACTGTGTACTGTTTTAAGACTGTTTGAAGACATTTAGTCTTGTGAATCCACCATAAATTTAACATGAGAACATTGTACCAAAGAACATTTGTACCCTATTATTAGTGAATGAGACCCAATTGATAAGAGTTGAGGTGCGTTCACATTAACTGTTGTTCAGTGAATTTTCATGGGCTAAATCTACTCATTTTAACAGGAATCCACACACAAAAAAAGATTTTCCCACACAGATTTCGTATTACGTTCAGTTGGTCATGTGAATTCACCATGTTGACCCACAGAGAGCTGCGCTTCATACATCTCTATGCTATTTCCAAGAGGGGGTTTCTGCAGCAATGCCACCTTTGAGTGAACAGTTTATAAAAGAACCATTTTTCTTAGTGTGAAGAACATTTTTAATAATCTATCTGACCTTTTTTCACTATGAAGAACCTTGTGTGGAATGTAAATATTCCATGGAGTTCAATTGCCCACAACATTTCAGTAATGTGCACCTTATTTGCTAGGCTTCTTTCGAGAGAGAGCGAAAAAAAAAAAAGTGTTCACGCTTTGCTGTGTGGTCCGGTTGCTTCACATTTCTAAATGGTGGATTTATCTATCTACACTTGTCTCTGCCAAGCGGTTGTTCATGATTCCCAGCGCTCCGACCCCTCCGGAGAACTCATTGTGACGCAAGCTGCTCCCTAACTGGCGAGGATGTCCGTTAGCCATCTCTGACAGCTGCTTCTGCATGATGGCCAGATTAACTTTATTAGCGGCCAGAAAGTCTTTCATGGAGATCATCTCTCCAGACATCCGCCGCCCATCCGCCTCGCTGTCATTGACCACGTCAGTCTCGATGGAGTTTTCCCGCCGGGTTCTCATGTGGCCCGGGACGACCACGTTCCTCCGTGTGTGGCGGTTCCCTCGGCCTGGGCAGCGGCAGGGAGTCTCCAGCCTCCGCAGAAGCCAGTTGAGAACTTGCTTGATCACGATGGAAATGACGTTGAACAGCGAGTAGATGCAACACACTCCGGTTAGAATGAAAAGGAAGTTGCCCACCCTGTAGGCCGCCTGAGCCTTGTACATCTCACGCTGGTTGCTCACCATATCCCCAAAACCAATGGTGCTGAAAGCCACGAAACAGAAATAGAGGGCGTCCAGGTAGTCCCAACCCTCGGCCGCAGAATACATGGCGGACGCGCAGCAGGAAACCAAGATGGCGGCGACTCCTAAGATGAGCATCACGCAGTACACCGAAGGTTTCCAGCCGGCCAAGCTGTCCGCGTGCCGCTCTCTGTTGCCGGCGGGGGGGCGGTGGCAGTTTTGGGCCGGACCGGCTTTGCGGCGTTCTCTGCGCTTGTGGCAGAACTTCAGAACAAATGCGATCACGGTGATGACACGTTCCAGGAAGAGGTTGAAGAACAAAATGGTGGCAGCGCAACCAATAAGACCATAAAAGATCAGGAAGATCTTTCCGGCAATAGTGACGGGTGTCGTCATCCCAAATCCTGTGCCACATACAGAAATAAAATCAGGATCATAGGTTTATACCCGTTATAATCCAATCACAGCATGCGCAATGTATAATACAGGCTACAAGAAAAAAGTTATTATAGTGCCACTTAATATACTATCTTTTTTTATGTAATATAATATTATATATATAATGTGCATGTTACATTTTGTTCTGGTTCCTTAACCTAACTTCCATTTGTTTAGTTTAGTTTCTATTTAAGTCTTTTTAACAGTAAAAAACAACAACAACATCTTGAAATCCACCTATTCTATTATTAAAAAAAAAAAATTATTGTTACAAGTTGTTTCATCAGGTCAGAATTTTTTTTATGATTGAAGTACTATTATAGTTTTTACTAATATTTTGAATTCATGTTTAGCTTTAGATTTTTAGCTATTTTGTTGAGTGTTTTGTCATTTTTATTTTAGTTTTAGTTGTTTTAGTACACCAGGTTAAGCTATGAAAATGCAGAAAGGAGTTTAAAAATATTTATATATATTTTTGATTTAATGTTTATTTTATGTAAAGTAAATAAAATAATGCCAACTTTCAATCAACATACACAAAAGTGTTTGTATATTTTGATGACAACTTAAAATCTAAAATTATACATGTTGGCTAATTGTATGATTTCAGTCATCTCTGATTATGTCAATTGTATAGATTGAATGAGTGTATAGAAACATGAATTTAAAGCTGCTTTGAAACGATATGTATTGGGGAAAGTGCTATACAAATAAATGTACATTGAATTGAATAACCCTGTATCAGGTGTTGCAACATGTTGTTTTTATGCCTTTGTCTGCGTCAAATGTGATTTAGACACATGATCGAGGATTCTGCATACAGTGTGAAAAAGTATGTTGTGTTTCGCCAAAGTCTAAAGACATCAAAACATACAGAGAAGCTGTAATAATAAAAACCCTCCAGCCACTGCAGAACTACAATGGATTAGCACATGCAACTGCTGTGGGCTAATTAGAAACTGAGCTGTAATTGTCCTTTAATGAGCAGCATGTGCTCCGAATCCCACGTGAACCCTGAGCTCCAATCAACTCCAGCATCTAGACAACCCCACTTTGCCTTCTCACTAGAAATAGGTTGCCATTGGTGACGGCAGTCTTACCTCTCTAGTTTTTTTTTTCTTTTTCTTGCATTGGTCATCTTACCGATTCCTACTGTGTGTCTATTGATAACCTGAAATTAGGTGCATGAATTAACTAATGATGAATAAGACTAAATGCCCTGGATAACTGTCCACTCTTCATATCCATGATATAAATTGTCTATACAAGCATCAGTATTAATGAGGCTAAAATAAACTTCCTCTGCTCTGCCGTCTAATTTTTTGCATATGAAATGTCAGATGTGACTGCATAAAAAAAGATCTGATCTTTAATATTCTCTGTTGCCCTTTTGAAAAGACAATTCTGACATGCTGAGAATGACTTGAACTTGGTTTACGGAGATACTTAATTTAAAGTTCTCCTGAACTGAAAAGTTTTCATTAATGTTGCACTTATAGGAAATCAGGCTACAAAACTGAAGGAAGTATATGTATCTGGAAATCTGTTTTTGTGGTTAATCTTTTTATCACGTTCAAAGATTTTCAAATAGGTTAAATGTCTTGCATGCTTCTTCACAGAAATGTGTGTTTTTCAGATGTGTCAAGTCAAGTGTGTGTTAGACGTGTTGACAATAGCATTCACTTCAATGAATGAACGAGATGAAGGATTCAAACAGCTCCATCTATTGAATTGTTAAGAGTCAGACAGAAAATCTTTGGCAAATGTCTTGAAAAAATAACAGATGTTTTTTTTTTTGTTTTTTTTTTTTGCGCATAGCACACATGTATTAAATGCATGTTTCCTTTTTCTTGTGCTTTAGCTAGTAATATCGCCTGCTGAAACTGAGAAAAAAATTATCTAAAAATTGCAAACAATGTTTAATTTGTGTGATTTAGTTAACATGAGATCATCAGAATTATAAAAAAATATTTTATATCTATACTTTTTTCATAATTCTGATTATATAGGCTACATAAGACTCACGGGTGTGATGTTTAACTGTTAACAGATGAAATACATCTAAAAAGAGGATCTTTGGGAAGAAGTCTGAATTGAATAGCCTATTAATTTTACAAATATCTAAAGGTGGCGAATCTGGCGAAGATAGAATGTAGTAGTATAGCTGCATGTGAAATATATATTCTATTTCCAAAGTGCAAATAGCTTTTGTAAAAACAAATGGCAATTATTGTTGGTTTAACTTAAAAAATTAAGTGGTTGCCTAAGAATTTTAAGTCCATTGAAATTACTGCCATGAAGTACAAAATATTTTGTCTGCAGAACCACGACAATTATCGAAATTGGATTTGACAAAAGAAAAATAAATAAATAAATAAATAAATCTTTACAGTGCATGTCTCAAAAATGAGATGTTTTAAAAACCATTCAATCTGATTCAAATTGTTAATTAAACCACGAAGAAAATCCATCTAGTCTTAAACATTAATATTTTAGCCTATAGTGCCAAAAGAAAGAAAAAAATTATATCGTTTCGCCGTCTGAATGCGCACCAAATGGTAAAATGACCTGTTGCATCTTACTTTAATGTAGCTACTTGTGCTGGATAAAACCACAAAAATAGATTAAAACATACTTTGTAATCTTGTAGTCTGACATTTTTGTCTAACTGCCATGCAGTTTAAGGTTGTCTTGACAGCTCACCGATAGTTGAAACCACAGTTCCGACGAAATAAAAAGCTCCCGCAAAATCCCATCGCGGTCTGGTCGAGTCCACACGGATTCCCGCAACATTGGCCTCCTCATAGTTCCTCAGGAAGTTCTTCAGGTCGTCTTGACTCAGGTTGTACTTGTGTGTGAACTGCTCGATCCTCTGAGCCCATTTCTCCTTGGCGAGCTTCTCCTTCGGATGCTCCAGGGATGAAAACACCGCTGCCCCACATAACAGGTAGATGATGATTAACAAAGCCAGCATTAGAAATCTCGCATTGTCTTCGTTTAGGGTACCAATGCTGTTGCAGCAGCATCCAGCCCGGCAAGCCATTATTTTATAGCAATATTAGCCTATTGGAACAGATGAACCACCACATCCCAGTTCATCGTGGATCATGCATTTTTTTTCTCTGTTCAGAGGTCTGCGTTCAAATGTTTCAAGGATCCTAAAGCGTTATACTGCTCGAGATGTCCAGTTTCTGACGGAACCGATCTGCCAGCATGATGCGCTCTGTCTCCAGCGCAGTGATGGACTGTGTGACCCCAACCTCTCCAAGAGCGCGCGTGGATCCGCTCAGTTGCGTCAGACGAGGTCACACACACACACACACACGGTTGGGTTCATGACTAGGTGCCCGATATGACAAAAATGAGAAATCTTTTTAAACATCTCATTTAAAAAAGTTATTGAAAACATCATTCATGTTGGTTTCATTTTGATAAAAAAAAAATTCTATATAAATAGCCTGTTTAATGATTATGAAAAAATGGTAGAACCAATTTTTTAACTTTTATCAATCACATAATCTTAATTAATCTGACATACCTTTCAGGGAGACTTTTTAGGGTTATTAATATCACATTTTTAGGGATACTCCATTTGACTCAAATCAAATGTGCCTTTTCTTAAAAATGTATCATGATATATATATCTATATCTATATACATATACATTTTTTTAACTCAATGAAATTTAAACACAGTCATGAGGTCTGTTTTTGATTTATGGTCACATAATAACAAAATTGCTTTCTGCTTGTCAGCCAAACCACATGATATGGATTTGGATGACAAAGTTTTTCAGATATTAATACATAATACATTATGTATTACATTACTCCAGTCTTCAGTGTCACATGATCCTTGTAATGGTGGCTGTTTCAGAGGAACAAAAGTAGGATCCAGATGCAGAAAGCAATTATTCAAACAAACATAATAAAATGTCAACAAGAAGGACAACACCAGACAAAGAACATGAGAAAAACAAGAACAATCAGGAAGTAATCAACAAGCAAAACTACAAAGGACTACAAAACATGGTGCAAATCAGGAAAGTGCACATTAGACCAGGGGAACACAAGACAGAAATCATGACAATCCTTCAGAAATGTATTCTAAAATGATGATTTGCTGCTCAAGAAACATTTCTTATTATTGTCAATGTTGAAAACTTGTGAAAAGTTTCCAAATGAATTTGTCATTTTGTAACGGCAACCTGTTATATCATACAAGAAGAACTGTAGTGTATTACGGAAGTAATATTGAAACTTTCCATGTGTTTTTGAATAACTTAACACAGATAAAAGAATGAACATCACATCATTGACATGCACAAAAGTCTTGTAGTCATGTAACATTATGCACGTTATGAGATTAGACTGTGTGGTGGGAATACTTCATTGTGATCAATAGTGTATGACCTTTTGAATCTGGTTGGGAAATTTTCAGCATTTACTCTGGGACGTCCAGAGGCAACTTCTGTAAATGTCACAGCTCGGACAGGGAAACGAAAATCCATTATGCATTTAAGACAGACAGACACAATGTATTTATAGATTCGGCCCTAAACTGTCCGATCGATTAGTTTAGACATTGCAAAGAGCTTTGAAGTCTGATGCATTGCGTTATTTTTAGAGCTCAAAAAATGCACTTGTCCTTAGAAATTTTTCAGGACCTTGGTGATTAGGATTACGTTCAAATCTGGCCTGGCTCCACAGGGGCGACAGAGGGGGGACTGGTTCACCCAATAAGGAGTTCAGCCTGACAGCCACCCATTATTGTCATCGTACAGTTATTTTTTATCAAATAATAGGATTTTAATGTCAAAGTTTAACTGTCAAAGGCATGTTAACACACAGAAGTGTGAATTGGCCTATAGATTGAGGATAGAAAAAAATATAATACTACTTTACATTTAGTCATTTAGCAGACGCCTTTATCCAAAGCGACTTGCAAATGAGGAATACAGCAAGCGAGTCATCATGAAGAGGTGCTTAAAATACAAAATTTCAGACATTGCTTGTGCAGAGTTGCACAAGTCCGACAAGGGAGGGATTCAAATAAGTCTAAGATGAGTTTTCAGCTGTCTTTTGAATGTTGTAAGGGATTCTGCATTCCGGATGAGGGCAGATCATTCCACCAGCAAGGAACCGTGAATGTCTGAGAATGTTCTGGAGAGTGACTTTGTGCCTCTCTGTGTTGGTACCACGAGCCGTCACTCATTGACCGATTGTAGGCTTCTGGGATGCAGACTCGTAGGAGTGAGTAAAAGTAGGGGAGGGGTCCAAGCACTGAACCCTGGGGAACGCCTGTGATCAGTTGATGTACTTTGGATGCCTCCACTCTCCAGGCAACCCTGAAAGACATACTTGTGAGATAGGACTGGGAGTGAAACCAGGGGAGTGGAGTTCCTGTGATGCCCAGTGATGAGACGGTGGACAGAAGGATCTGATGTCGAAGGCAGCAGACAGATCCAGGAGTATGAGAACTGAAGATTTGGAAGCAGCTTTTACAATCTGCAGGGCTTCAGTGTCCAGCTGGTTATTCTGAGAGAGGATAGATGATACTTGGTTGAAAGCAACTCATTCAAGTGTTTTCGCTATGAATGGTAGGAGAGAGATAGGTCTGTAACTCTGTACAATTGATGTGTTTAATGTGTTTTTTAAGGAGTGGGGTTCCCTGAGCCTGCTTGAATGCAGTAGGGAAAATTCTAGAATGGACAGAAGAGTTGATAATGTGTGTGAGTGCTGGTAAGTGGGAGAGATGGCTTGCAGAAGGTGTGAGGGAATGGGGTCAGGATGGTAGGTGGTAGGATGACTAGAGAGGAGAAGTTTAGACACTTCTGCCTCTGTTAGTGGAGAGAAGGAGGAGAGAAGATTTCTGGCTGAGGGTGTGGTTGGTCTGGGTTTGTGTGTGTGTGTGAGTACTGACTGCTGATGGTTGCTGTTTTTTCGGTGAAGAAATTAGCGAAATCATCCGCAGTTAAAGAGGAGGCAGGTGGTGGTGGTGGACGGGGACAGAGGAGAGAGTTGAATGTTTTGAAAAGTGTTTGTGTGTTAGAAGTGCTGTTGATCTTATGTTCACAAAGAACATCAGATAACCAGGGGTCAGAGGGAGTAGCACATGCTGGCCTGGAGAAGAGAGGGCAAATGTTGTCTAGAGTAGAAGTTAAAGTGGATTTTAAAGTATCCGTTGCTGTATTCACATCCCGAGAGGAGAAGTGTGAGGGTGAGGTAAGAGAAGATGACACAGCAGATGAAAGATGGGGAGACATTAAGCGCAGGTTTCGTCAGAAAGTAACTGGTAGAAGGGTTGGTGGTGCACAAGTAGCAAGTTGAAGATTAAAAGTAATGAAGAAATGATCGGAAATGTGCAGAGGTTTCAACAAAATATTGTCTGTAATGCAGTTGCATATGTAAATAAGGTCAAGTTGGTTGCCTTATTTGTAAGTACCTGATGAGCCATGTGAGTGGTGATGAGCCATTTGAGATCGAATGAGGCTAGGAGAGAGATGAAGTCGATTGGGTAAGGCTTTTCTAGATTAATGTTGAAATCGCCAAATACTAGTATTTCAACATTAATCTAGAAAAGCCTTACGCAACCGACTTCATCTCTCTCCTAGCCTCATTCGATCTCAAATGGCTCATCAAATGGCTCATCATGGGGTGTAGTCCTCAGGGAATGAAGACAGCAGCACATCCAGTTCCTCAACAAAGGTCCCTATTTGACATTGAGGGCAATAAATAACTGCAATGAGTTGTAAGTGTAATAGCATGGTATTCAAAAGAATTGTTATTGCATGGAGAAGAGTGAGTTGAGTATTTCCAATTGTTAGATATGTGAAGACCTGTACCCCCTCCCCTTTCATGCCATGTTGTGATTACCGTAATTTTGAGATGAAAACATATTAGTTTTGAGTTTCAATGTCAACATTATCAATGCCTAAACGAATCTGCAGCGGTCAGGTGGTACAACTAGGAGCTCTCAGAAAAGAGAGCATCAGCTTTAGTTTCTGTTCTGACAGCCGCGAGACCACGCCGAATGCTGTGAATGTGTGTTAGAAATTAGGAACGGCAAGAGAACATCGTGCTTGGTACGTTTTTCATCTTCAAACCAAAGAGTCTTCAGCCAACAAGTTTAAATCCTGTCTTACTAGCGCTTCCCATAATGTTTATACATTAGATCAGTAGGCAGAGAGTAGGCAGTCTCTTGTGGCTTTTAGACCACATTACACAATGAAAGCAATCCGGTCAAAAATGTTTTAGATCTTCTGTGGAACTGTTCGAAAGTTGACAAGCTCAAACCGTTTTTGAGCCTGCATTTATAGAGCCTGTATTTAGTTTGCGTGTATGTGTAATGGTGAAACAGTTTGTTGAGTGCGCATACCCAGTCTCAATCCTTTCAAAATAAAAGTCTTGAGTCACAGTCAGTCTGTGACACCGTTTATACCTGCATTTAGCGCCATCCACTTGTTATCCGATCAATGGAGTTAATGGAGATTTGTGGGATGCACATCCAGGGCACAAAGCTCCAGTTCCACCACATCCCAAAGACGCTCTATTGGGTTGAGATCTGGTGACTGTGGGGGCCATTTTAGTACAGTGAACTCATTGTCATGTTCAAGAAACCAATTTGAAATGATTCAAGCTGTGTGACATGGTGCATTATCCTGCTGGAAGTAGCCATCAGTGGATGGGTACATGGTGGCCATAAAGGGATGGACTTGGTCAGAAACAATGCTCAGGTAGGCCGTGGCATTTAAACGATGCCCGATTGGCACTAAGGGGCCTAAAGTGTGCCAAGAAAACATCCCCCACATCATAACACCACCACCAGCAGCCTGCACAGTGGTAACAAGGCATGATGGATCCATGTTCTCATTCTGTTTACGCCAAATTCTGACTCTACCACCTAAATGTCTCAACAGAAATCGAGACTCATCAGACCAGGCAACATTTTTCCAGTCTTCAACTGTCCAATTTTGGTGAGCTCTTGCAAATTGTTTCCTCTTTTTCCTATTTGTAGTGGAGATGAGTGGTACCCGGTGGGGTCTTCTGCTTTTGTAGCCCATCCGCTCAAGGTTGTGCATGTTGTGACTTCACAAATGCTTTGCTGCATCCCTCGGTTGTAACAAGTGGTTATTTGAGAAGTTACTCTTCTATCAGCTTGAATCAGTCGACCCATTCTCCTCTGACCTCTAGCATCAACAAGGCATTTTCGCCCACAGGACTGCCGCATACTGGATGTTTTTCCCTTTTCACACCATTCTTTGTAAACCCTAGAAATGGTTGTACGTGAAGATCCCAGTTACTGAGCAGATTGTGAAATACTCAGACCGGCCCGTCTGGCACCAACAACCATGCCATGCTCAAAATTGCTTAAATCATCTTTCTTTCCCATTCTGACATTTAGTTTGGAGTTCAGGAGATTGTCTTGACCAGGACCACACCACTAAATGCATTGAAGCAACTGCCATGTGATTGGTTGATTAGATAACTGCATTGCTCAGAAATTGAACAGGTGTTCTTAATAATCCTTTAGGTGAGTGTATAATCTCAATATATAATCTTTACTTTTGTACCTGCTTATGGCCCAAAAAGGAAAAATAAATGTTATTTTGGCTTCAATAGAGTTGCAGAGATCTTTAGAAAAATTTCAGGAAAGGTTTTTTTTTTGGATTGACTGCTGTGATACTGTCCGCAATCGCGTACTGCCTGAGAATGGGCACTACATTTGAATTTGATTTTACTTCTCGACTGTTAAACTATGAATATGGGTGGTATTCCCATATCCGTACGTACTACATCTGCCACATCATGTGACCTACAGGCGTCTGTTGCGTCGCTTTACTTCCATTCATAAATACCCTCCCGTGGCCTCAATGGAAAGTAAAGTGTCCATCAACTGCACGCTTCATTCATACTCCCGCCGGAAGTAGTAGGTCATCTGGGGACTTTCGACATACTGTTCGGACAACCTACTCTTTTGGCGGACTGTTTTTGAATACTATATAGTAGGGAAGTATATTTGATTTCGGACACCGGATTACCATTTTCATAAAGGTCTATGTGACGCATCACATTCTTACTTGAAATTCCAAGTTCAGATTCAACATTTGTGTGCAGCTCTGTCCTCTGGGCAGCAGCACTGTACAATTCCATCTGATGTCAGGGGGACCTCAAAACTCCCCGGAGGGCGACTGGTGGGACAGACATCAAAACAACTGCATGGAGGAAGAGGAGGGGTGTAAAAACACCAACACTGAGTAAAAACCATTAGAATTGCAAGTTGCAACCACATTGATAATGATGTTTTAAATGAGGTCACTTCTCTTTTGCTGTAATGTGACTTCCTCAAATGTTCACACCTGTTCCCTAATCATTAGTCCCAAACCAGGAAACTGTTAATGGTAAGCGTCTCTTGAATGAAGGTGAAAATAATGATTAAATAGTTTCATATGCACACAGTTGAAACTCTGTAGCCAATCTCACTCTGCAGAACAAACCAAAGCACCTTTTATCCACAGAGAGAGGAACATCAGTCCGTTCCCTTCAAAGCTTTGAAGTTTAGCCACTCCACTGGAACAGAGAGGGAGTGAATAGATTTTAGATCAAAATGAAGGGAAGATATGCAGCCCACAGTGGAAACCACCTCACTGGAATGATGAACGGACTTTTGCTATTGTTTTTTAATAGCTACTTAACACTAATTAGTCACCTAGCAGGGAACGTTCTTCGGCTAATGTTCTGTGAAGGTCCTCTCAATATTATGAGCAGTGACATTATTAGAATGTTCTTTCAAAGTTATCTGGTCTTTAATAATGTTCTCTCAAAATGAAGCACAAAAACATTATTTATACATCGTTTATGAGACTTTTTTTCTGAAACATTTAAGTTGGATGCTTCGTCTAAAGTTTAAATGTTGCTACTTGTTTTAGAACATTCACATTCAAAGTAACAATCCTCTAATGTGTCCTTAATGTTCACATTAAAAAAGAAAAGTAACACCAAAAAAAGAAGGTAAAACTGGACGTTTTGAACGTTTAAATAACTTAACTTAAGGAACATTAGCAAAACGTTCAATTTGTTTGTAAGCAATATAATTTTATTCAAAAATGCAAAATGACTTGAATACAATCTTCAATGATTAATTTATGAACTAAAATATATTATGATATTTTCTGAGTGTATGAAGTCAAAAATGTCATGGTGGTGCAAATGTCCTGATATCACTATGAAGATAAAAGCTTTATTAAATGGCGAAATTCAGGTTTAATCTTTTTATGACGAGGCAAGCAACTTTATATATATATATATATATATACAGTATACTGTATGTATATATATATATATATATATATATATATATACATATAGCCTATATAATGAGGTTTACCTTGGAAAATTTGTTTTTAAACACATTTAAAAAAATAATGATTAAGACATGGTCACTCACATGTATTCAAGTTGTAAGGAAAATATGATATTAGTGTTTACTTGATGGTTCACATGTTATTAAATGAAACCTTTTTTGAAAATGGTAAATGTTTTTTTTTTAAAGCCATAACTAACATTTACAAAGAGTACATTTTTGCTTGTCACTTGTATTTTTACTCTACTGTCGATATCATTCAAAATTAATTGACATGCATGTAGGTCGAGGCTGAAGTGGACGACCGTGTTGCCTGATTAGTCTTTCCAAAAAGTTTGATGCCTTATTTAGCTTGTAACCCAGAGAGACAGATTTTGATCAGGTCTCTTTTTTAAATAAATTTAAATAAAAGCTATGCTTTTGGTAAACAGTTCAATAAAATCATGAATAATGGGTGGATGAAGTGAAACTGCATAAGGGTAAAGATTCTTAAAATTAGGTCTGTTAATTCATAAAACCATTGTATGCTGATTTATTAATCAAATAAAGTCCCAAATAATGATTTCTTCAGAAATCATTCTATGATGGTTTGTGCTCAAGAACATTTTCTAATTAGGCTACTATCAATGCTAAAACAGCCTAATATTTTTGTGGAAACCATGATAGTTTTTTTTCTTTTTCTTCAGGGATTCTTTGATGAATAGAAATGCAAAAGAACAGTATTTATTTCATTTTTTTTTTTACGTATTAGTCATTACTGTCACTTTTGATCAATGTAATATATCCCTGCTAAATTAAAAGTATGTTTCTTTAAAAAAAAAAAATCTTACTGACCCCAAAACGTTTGAATGATTGATATACAGTATATGTGACTGTGTGTTGAATAGACATTATGACTCATAAGTACAGAATATATTACGTTTTTTATGCCATGGTTGTTTACTGACCATCAGTAGTGCATTTATAGCAAAGCTTCTAAGAAAGGGTCCTACAGGCAAGAGAAATCTTTCTCCCATTTCTCCCACAGTGAAAGGCTGACCTTCCTGAAAGGCTGAATTCAGAATTGATTTTAAAATCTTACTTTTTGTTTTTAAAGCTCTACAAGGTCAAACCCCCTTGTATATCTCTGTGCTTCTGTCTACTTACTCTGCTGTCAGACCACTCAGGTCTACAACCCAACAGCTACTTGCTATCCCCAAGACATGTCTTAAAACCAGAGGGGACAGAGCTTTTTCTGTAATAGCTCCTAAACTCTGGAACTCCCTCCCACTTCATAATAAGTCCTGCAATACAATTGTCAGTTTTAAGACAAATCTGAAAACACACTTTTACTCTCTTGCTTTTAATTCTCTTTAATTTTTTTCCCCCCTCTGGCTTTATTTATTTATTTAAGTGTATTTAAGAAGCCCTGTACTCATTTTATGAATTTGTTAAGGCATATTGTTTCTGCCTTTCCTGTTTTAACCTGTGAAGCACTTTGGGTCAACTGTTGTTTGGTTAAATGTGCTATACAAATAAAATGACTTGACTTGACTTCCTTCTGTCTGAAGATCAATGAGTGCTGTGATTACAGGCCTGGACAGGACCGAACAGGGCCATTATCCCTGCTCTTCTTCTCTTGCTGTGGTCTGTTTTTCAGCGGGACACTCTGTCATTAAGCCTCTAAGGTTAAGACACAAACAGCACTTCACACATCACAATAGACCTATGTCACGAAAAAATTGAAGACCGAAAGTACATCTTTTAGCAGGGATACGGCTCTTCCAGTTGGCTTTTTACAATGGCGGAATCCGATAGATACCGCTGGACCAAATCTCTCCGCAACCTGCCTGAAGTCACATATGACGAAGTGGTTCGGATGGTAAATGAAAACTCTCAAGTGGGAAAGCGTGAAAGCTGAAGTATGGCTGTCTACGTCCTGATGGCGAGCAACCCGGTACACTACAACAACAGCTGCGAGTTTCTATGGTAACAGCGAGTTGGACCAATCAGCAGACGTTGCTGCTACGCTTAGAATTGTGGGTAGTGTTTTTTTTTTTTTAAGATCACGAATAAAACATGTTTTTTTCTTAAAACAAGGTTGATTTCATACTAACTTATAGCTTCAACAGGAACAAAAATGGACAATTTTTCTCATTCGAAACTTCAGTTTTTTTCTTTATTATTTATCCATGCACATCTTTAATCAGAACAACTTCCCCTCTCTCCTGCAGCTCATCTTTTCTCTGATGAGGTGTTTACTGGCATGAGGGCGGGCAACCTGTCACGCACATGAGATCAACCAATAGCAAACTACAACCATCTAATTAATTGCTAATGGACAAATATCAAGTCCAACCCAATATTTTTTCTTGTTCAAGAAGCTGTTTCACTCACATGTGGAAGCTTGTTTCCACCAGAATAAAACATTTTAAAATATAATTGTGACTTTTTACAATGCCCAATTGGTAACAAGGCATGATGAATTCATGTTCTCATTCTGTTTACGCCAAATTCTGACTCTACCATTTGAATGTCTCAACAGAAATCAAGACTAATCAGACCAGCAACATTTTTCCAGTCTTCAACTGTCCACTTTTGGTGAGCTCTTGCAAATTGTTGCCTCTTTTTCCTATTTGTAGTGACTTTATATCATACAATTCTGCACTTTATAACACACAATTGTGACTTTATAACTATCATGCAATTCTGTAAGATATAAAATCACAATTTTGAGATAAAAAGTCGCCATTATCTTTTTTTATTTTTCATTGCTGACACAAGCATATACGTCACAATAGATTAGAGCAGTATTACAGTAACTGAACAGCTTGTATAGACTATATCTGTTGGAGCAGAAAATAGGACCGACAATAGAGACTGCTTGCCGATATTTGTACTGAGACTCAATGTGAGAAAGCCTGTAGCAGTAAATCCAAATGAAAGGAGGATGTGTTCAAGAGAGATGGCAGTGAACATGATCTGCATCAGATGGTCTGTGTGCAAAAATCAGGCCCCGCTGGAGCTGAATTCTGATGCATCTCTCATTAAAAGAAAGCAGTCGATTCGCACAAGTCACAATCTGTTTCCTCTTCATTAAAACACAGACATGAGAACCTGGAGCATTTGGGGGAACAATTGATTGGATGGATAGAAAAACATGGATCTTTGTAAGGGAGTTGTTTTCAGGATAAAAGATTGTAGATGTTTCTTTTATATTACCATAATGAAATGAGTTGAATTATGATAATATAATGTAATACCCCAAAGGATTCCTTTATGGTGTTGTGGGTGGTTGCTATAGGGCTAAGATATGAAATAATTGTAAAACAAATATATATATATATATATATATATATATATATATATATATATATATATATATTTAGAAGTGCCTTAAGACAAATTATAAAAAAAAAGCATTGCATGTTTTTTTCCCCTCATTAACACATCAGGTTTGTATTGCTCGTATGGTGCGCATATACTCAAGGAGGGGAAAAAACACCTCAATTTTATTTAGAGGCCCAACATGTGTATAATTTTATGCAGATGCTGATATTTATATGGACAAAAATTCTAATTAAATTCTGATATCTTGTAAATCAATGAAATCGAATAACAGTGTAGTAGTAGACTACTACTCTATAGCCTACCGCTAAATAATGTCTCAGTAAGATAATATTTACAGTACATTCTTGGGTTTTATGATCAAAGCTCTGTAATTTTATTGTGGCAGTAAAACCTATACTGTAATGCAATACAATGATGATTGAGTGATGTACAAAAAATTTCCTCCAACGCCTGTATCAAATAACTTCTTGCAACAAGAAAAAAAACCCATAACAAAACAAAAAACATTGAGACATTTCTCAAAATATCTTGCACAAAAACATTGAGACATTTCTCAAAATATCTTGCAAAAAAACAAAAACAAAACAAACACATTGAGACATTTCTCAAAATATCTTGCAAAAAAACCAAAACAAAAACATTGAGACATTTCTCAAAATATCTTGCAAAAAAAACAAAACAAAAACATTAAGACATTTTTCAAAATATCTCGTAAAAAAACAAAAAACATTAAGACAATTCTCAAAATATCTTGCAAAACAAACCAAAACAAAAACATTGAGAAATTTCTCAAAATATCTTGCAACAAAACAAAACAAAAACATTGAGAAATTTCTCAAAATATCTTGCAACAAAACAAAAACATTAAGACATTTCTCAAAATATCTCGCAAAAAAACTAAACAAAAACATTAAGACATTTCTCAAAATATCTTGCAAAAAACAAAACAAAAACATTAAGACATTTCTCAAAATATCTTGCAAAAAACAAAACAAAAACATTGAGACATTTCTCAAAATATCTTGCAAAAAAAACAAAACAAAAACATTAAGACATTTCTCAAAATATCTCGTAAAAAAACAAAAAAACATTAAGACATTTCTCAAAATATCTTGCAAAACAAAACAAAACAAAACAAAAACATTGAGAAATTTCTCAAAATATCTTGCAAAAAAACAAAACAAAAACATTGAGAAATTTCTCAAAATATCTTGCAACAAAACAAAACAAAAACATTGAGAAATTTCTCAAAATATCTTGCAACAAAACAAAACAAAAACATTGAGAAATTTCTCAAAATATCTTGCAACAAAACAAAAACATTAAGATTTCTCAAAATATCTCACAAAAAAAACTAAACAAAAACATTAAGACATTTCTCAAAATATCTTGCAAAAAACAAAACAAAAACATTAAGACATTTCTCAAAATATTTTGCAAAAAACAAAACAAAAACATTAAGACATTTCTCAAAATATCTCGCAAAAAACAGACAAAAAAACATTAAGACATTTCTCAAAATATCTCGCAAAAAACAAACAAAAAAACATTAAGACATTTCTCAAAATATCTTGCAAAAAAACAAAAAAAACATTGAGACATTTCTCAAAATATCTTCTTGCAAAAAACAAAACAAAAAAAAAAAAAACATGGATACATTTCTCAAAACATCCTTTTGCACAAAAAAAATAAAAAAAAAATAACTGTGGCATCGTGAGAGGGAATGTCATAGAGGCAAGGTATGTGCCATCTAGGTGGTTACAGCAAATGGGGACTACAAACCAAGATGGCTACCTCGTCACGAACTACAGTTACCAGGTTCCTCGGGGTGGGGACACCGCTGTTGTGAGTGATGGAGAAAAAAGCTGTTAATGAGCTGAGAACTACGGAGCCCCTCTAGTCCCACTTTGGTAAAAAATATTAATTATAACTATCTTGTGGCCTCAAGATAGTAACTTGTGGCCTCAAGATAGTAACTCGTGGCCTCAAGATACTAACTCGTGGCCACAAGATAGTAACTCGTGGCCACAAGATAGTAACTCGTGGCCACAAGATAGTAACTCGTTGCCTCAAGATAGTAACTCGTCGATAGTTACTATCTTGTGGCCACGAGTTAGTATCTTGTGGCCATGAGTTACTATCTTGTGGCCACGAGTTAGTATCTTGAGGCCACGAGTTACTATCTTGTGGCCACGAGTTACTATCTTGTGGCCACGAGTTAGTATCTTGAGGCCACGAGTTACTATCTTGTGGCCACGAGTTAGTATCTTGAGGCCACGAGTTACTATCTTGAGGCCACAAGATAGTTATAATTAAATTTTTTTTACCAAAGTGGGACTAGAGGGGCTCCGTAGAGAACAGAGAGAGACGGTCTGTTTTGTTTGAGAAGCATGAAGTGAAGCTGGAAGAGTTTTTGGTTATGGAAAATAATGTTTTGAGTTGATCTATTAAAACTAAAAGAAACCAGTGACTTGATCTCTGCCTGGACTCGATTTGTGAACCAACTCACACTTTGATGATACCCTACCTACGATGCCACATAACAAAAAATAACAAAGCAAAAAAAAAAAAAAAAAAAAAAAAAAAAAAAAAAACGTAAAACCACACACAAAAAAACAACACAAACGTTTTTCAATATTTTGTTTTTCAATAATCTTCTTTTGTACTCCACGGAAGAAAGAAAATCATACAGATTTGGAATGACAGAATAAATTAGATCTTGCATTCCAGATTTTCAGTACCTTCTTTGAACTTCTTCAGACAAGTCTTTTAATTTGGAGGAAACTGAGACACAGGTGTTGCTTATTTAGGAAGCAAACAGTTTTCGACTGTGCCCAGGGTCTTGCGCTTGGGGTAAATAATACGGTTTGGTTTTTGTTACATTATGAGTTAAGATATTGCAGTTAAGATATAAATTGCTAGATAATAGTAACAATACTGAACGCTCCGTCTTTATTTTACGTGTAAGATCACACGCACATGTCTAAACTTAAATCCACGAAATCAGCAACCAGTAACTTACTAGACTTTGTTTAGGACATAGTCAGTACAATCTTTTGGTTGAAAACTGCTTCAGTTTGGATTAACGTTCGTAAACGGGACGCGGCCGGACCAGCCATAAAGTGGATTTTAATGTGTTCGTTTGGAAAAACATCCTCGGATGTAAGGAGGGCAAATGTTTGGAGTTGCCGACTGCTGAAAGGAGCTGCACCGGAGCGAGCTTGGTCACCGGATTATCAGCATCTTTACAAAGGGACATCATTCATCAAGCCGACCAACGCTCGATTGAGGTATGTGGTAAACAGCGCTGATATTATGAATGGCCATGGTAATTTGTGTGCACACATTCACGTAAAACCAATGCATTGGTGGTAACTCGCAACCGTCTAAAATAACTCTGCGCATCTTTGCGCAACACAAAACTATTCTGCGAGCTTATTGATTAATAATCCAATTCGCTTTTTGTTGTCATTATGGCTGAAAAGGAAAAACGCCAGCTTGGCCCTGAAACTGAAAAACGTGCTTGTTGAAAAAATAAGCATTTTAGAAAAGGAAAGAAAGTGTAAATTTAGTAAATTGTCAAATGCAAAATAATCTATTACTAAATTGATGGGTGATAAAAAGCATGTCAGTGAGGTTGAAAATGAATTTAACATGTAGGAGTTGTGCGATGAAATGCAGCATGTACATACATCTTTATTGGGTTTATTGCCTGCTGATGAAGCAAAAAAAAAAAACAAAAAAACCCCCCATGAAATATGGTACCAAGCGAAAATGTTGAGTTTCAATGAGTTTTTTGTGGGTACAAATCAATGGTTGTATGACACCAAAGCTTGTTCATTTACTAAAGTGAATGATGATCATGATGATTTGCCAGTTCAAATTGAAACTCAAAATGTTGATGTTGAAAATGGAAATGAGATTGATGCCAGCCATGGAAGAGGAAATGCTGGTGGAGAGGATGAGGATGAGGAAGATGATCAGATTCAACCTCAAGACAGCATTTCAAATGTGCAGTCAATGCACCTTGGCTCAGTAGTGGATCCTCCAGTAGTAGATCCTCCACTTCTTCAGCCAGACTCAGGGCAAGGGCAGAACAAGCCGTACTCTTGGCTCAAGCTGCTTTTAAGGACAAACATGCATTGGAGGAGCAGGAGCTCATCTTGAGGAGAACGAAGGAGCATCTTGGGATGGACACTGAGATAGCTGCCACTTCTGCTAAGTTAGCAGTGCTAGGTCGGTAGTAGCATCCATTCAAGGCAATCTGATGGAATAGCTTCCTATATCAGGAAAGGGGCTAAATCTAAGCTCCCACCCACCTCTCTCAATCCACAGGCCTCAGTATTTGTGCCTCTGCCCTCACAGCGATATGCATCTCCACCACTACAAAGCAATGCTTCGCCTTTAGCCAATCCATCTATCTTGCCAAAGCCAACTGTAATTTAAAGCTTTCCATCCACTCTAGACCAACATCAACCCCTGCCAAGCCAAAATCAGACAGCAGGTATCTACAATTTGCTGCAGCAACAGAATGACATAACAGCTCTCCTTGTTAAAATGCAAACTTTTCAAATGCTGCCGTGCCGAGAAATTCCAATTTATGATGGAGATCCTCTAAGGTTTAACACATTTATGAAGGCGTTTGAACACTGTGTGGAGGCAAAGACCAGCTGTAAAGGTGACTGTTTGTATTATCTTGAGCAAATATGTATAGAAGCAAAGCAAAGATGTATAGAAGGCCCAAAATTCCTATGGGAACCTGAAGAAATGTGGCCAACATTTCCTGTGGATACAAGTGTCACTGCCGACGACCCAGAAGTAAAGAGCAGTCTGACGGTCAATGCGATACTTGTTGACACCAATCCCACATTGCAATTGATGACCCATTTCTCTGATTGGCAAAGATTGAAAATTGCAGTTGCTTGGCTCATTCAGTTGAAAGGAACTCTTCTTAAACTGAAAGAAAAAAGGAAAGAGTTTGAGCGTGCAAATATCAGTGCTATTGGAACAGCAAGGTTGGATGTGCTAAAGGAGATGCAAGCTTTCTCAACATCGCTTGGGAATCAGAAGGTAACCCTGGAAGATCTCTTGCAGGCTGAGACCTCCATAAACACTTTTTGCCAGCGAGAGAGATTCCCCACAGAATTTGCTGCACTAATCTCTGGAAAGTCACAAGTGCCGAGAAGTAGCAGCCTTCTCAAATTGGATCCGGTTCTTGAAGGAGGACTTCTTCGAGTTGGGGGATGGCTGAAAAGGGCAGCAATCCCTGAGATATTACAACATATCTCCGATCTTATCCTCCGTCATGTCCATTTACAACTTGGACATGGAGGTAGAAACCATGTTCTTTCCACTACAAGGAGAAAATACTGGTGGACCTGCTGCAGTGAGGAAAATCATATCACAATGCCTCATTTGCAAGCTCCATGGTGGAAAACCTGGTGAGCAAAAATGGCAGACCTCCCAGAACAGAGAGTTGTTCCTGATCTCCCGCCATTTACTAACGTTGGCGTAGATTACTTTGGGCCAGTTGACCTAAAAAGAGGCCGTAGCATCGTGAAAAGGTATGGAGTAGTATTTACTTGCATGACAAGCAGGGCCGTGCACCTGGAATTGGCCTTTTCTCTTGACACAGACTCGTGCATCAACGCATTGCGACGGTTCATCTGTCGAAGAGGACAAGTTGCACACTTAAGATCTGACAACGGTACCAACTTTGTGGGTGCAGAAAGGGAGTTGCGAGAAGCTTTAACCTCTTTGAATCATGACCGCATTGGAAGAGCCATGTCTAAAAAAGGAATTAAGTGGAGCTTTAACCCTCCGACTGGGTCACATCATGGTGGCGCATGGGAGAGCTTGATATGGATGATTAGGAAGATCTGTGCTCCGGCAGCAAACCTTAGATGATGAAGGGTTCCATATCGTGCTCTGTGAGGCTGAATCTATTCTTACCGATCGCCCCATCACAAGACTGTCAGAGGATCCCAACGATCTTGAGGCGTTGACACCAAACCATCTGCTGTTACTCAAAGGAAAACCAGTTCTCCCACCAGGATTGTTCAACAAAAGTGATGTTTACGCAAGGAGAAGGTGGAAACAAACCCAGTACATTTCGGATCTCTTTTGGAAGAGGTGGATCCGCGAGTACTTACCGCTTTTACAGGAGCGTCAAAAATGGCACCAGGAGAAGAGGAATTTTGTTCCTGGAGATCTGGTCATGGTTGCGGACTCCACTGCGCCACGTGGGTCATGGATGCTAGGAAGAGTCCTGGAAACCTTCCCTGATAAGAGAGGTCTGGTACGTGTGGTTCGTTTGAAGACCAAGACAAACATAATTGAACGACCCATTACTAAAATATGCTTGCTTAAAGGTTCTCAAAGCGATCCTGGGTGTTGATGTCCTGAATATTTTCAAACAAATCGGAGGCTAGCTAGACCCTCCCTCCTCTGCATCTCATCTCATCTCCTCCCCCTCCCTTCCGTGCTTCCTGAAATAATTGTGAACGTGCATAGTTCTAGCTAATTATACCCTTGTGTGGGTTTGGCGAACATAAGCGTCAATTTAGAAGAAAAAAAACACAATTTAACGTTACCCACCTGTCAAGCAAAAACAGAGCAACCTGAATGTCAGACTGGAAGCCCTTTGGCCGCCGGAGTTCTCGCCATCGTTCAAAAGCTTTGCTACCGATGTAAATTCGGAACTTCGCACATTCTTTATCCGACTCCATCTTCTTTTTAATTTGTTCTTCAGAACGACGTCTCTTCTTTGGTCGTGTGTCGGTCATTTTTCAAACTTCCCTCTGATGCTTCGCTCTCCTTCACACACACACCCCCTTCATGTGCACGCGCACTAACCCCCCAGACCCACCCTCAAATACTTCTTGCCAGTGATTGGCTGGAACACTGTTTGTTAGGTTTCGTGGTCCGGGTGAGACATGATTGTTTTTGTTGCCGTTTGTGGAGCCTGTGGTGTCTACAGAGACCACGTTTTTTTACAGTGTGTTCAGGGGACAGGCAGCTAGCCGATAGTGAGGAGACGTTTGATGTATGTGACAAAAAATGTTTTGGCCCCACATCGCTCAGAGAACCTTTAATGAAGCTAAAGAGTAATTGGTTTACAGTGGGCTATATTTTCTGTATTTATGGCTCTTTTTGATTTTGGTGCAATTGCTCTGGAAGATGCAATTAGGGGCTGGAGTGTATGAGCCATATTTATTTTGTATGTGTAATTTTTTGCTGTGCCACTAGGGCGCTAGGATCTCGGGTCAGCCCGGGTAAGTCTTTTAATTTGGGGGAAACTGAGACACAGGTGTTGCTATTTGGGAAGCAACCAGTTTTCGACTGTGCCCAGGGTCTTGTGCTTCGGGTAAATAATACGGTTTGTTGTTTGTTACATTATGAGTTAAGATATTGTCGCTGTATGATATGCAGGAAAATAAATTGCTAGATAATAGTAACATTACTGAACGCTCCGTCTTTATTTTACGTGTAATCACACGCACATGTCTAAAATTAAATCCACGAAATCAGCAACCAGATTTTGCATGTAGGGACCCTCATTATGTTACTGTGTTAGTGTGGGACTATTTTGAGCCTTGTTAGTGGTATAAACTAGCGATTTCTTTTTACTTATTAAATGCCCCTATAGGCCTATACTAGCGTTATACACTAAACAATTTTTATAGATAAAACTTTTTACATTAGATTATCATGAAAACAAATCTCAGAGAACGGGCGACTATTTACCAATGTGTTATTAGACCAAAGGTAAATTTTGCCCCGGAGTTCTCCTTTAAAGGAAGGGTAGGCAATTTTCAGAGCGCTGTAGGTAACATCAGCAGATGGAAGATCTGACAGACATAGGGCCCTATTTAATGATCTAAGCGCATGGTCTAAAGCGCACAGCGCAAGTGAACTTAGGAGGTTTCCTAATCCACTTTTGCTAGTTTAACGCCGGGGGAAATGATCGGCGTACCTGGTGCATGGTCTAAAAGTGTTGTCCCTATTCTCTTAAATGGATACTCCACTTTTTTTGGAAATAGGCTTATTTTACAACTCCCCCAGAGTTAAACTGTTGAGTTTTACCTTTTTTGAATCCATTCAGGTGATCTCCGGTTCTGGCGGTACCACTTTTAGCATAGCTTAGCATACATCATTGAAGTGCACAAGACTATTAGCATTTCTCAGAAAAAATTACCAAAGTGTTTCGATATTTTTCCTATTTAAAACTTGACTCTTCTATAGTTACATCGTGCACTAAGACAGACGGAAAATGTAAAGTTGCGATTTTCTAGGCTGATATGCAGGGAACTATACTCTCATTCCTGCGTAATAATCAGGAAACTTCACTGCTGTACCATGAGTTAACCATAAACCAATAAACCACCATAACCATAAACCAATTCGAGTCTCATCTCCCATTCCCTTTAAAAGCCAGTTGCGTTCGCGAACAGACAAACAGGAATACAGCGTTCAATCTCGTAAGCTGCGGTGTTCGTCATTATCTCACAGCAGAGCATTTCAATCGGCCCTGATGTGTGTGAGGACAGCCGTGGTCTGGTGGTGTGAGAGGGAGTGAAAGAGCGCTCTGGGGTTGGGAAGCAGATTGGTACTCCAGCACTTTTCCTCCGGGCCTATTCGAGCAGCCGGTTTTTCAGGCAGTCCAACATCCCATCAGCAGGAGAGAACAGATGTTGCTTCTGGTGTAATGAAGAAGCCAGAGGCCATCAGATTATTCACAGCTTTAGATGCCGCCCTCAATTGCTGCTCCTTTTTACTGATCCAGTTTGGGTTTAATGTTTTCGTTTTGAAGACTAATAAAGGAAACGAATGAATGAGAAATAGCTCTTTCAGTGCTGCTTAAGTTGTATATCTACATTCTTTAGTGATAGAGATGAGAAGATACGTTATAAAGACAGTTCACTTCGCGTACAGACAGAAGCCATCTTAGAAAATAGTCTCGATAAGTCAAACTGCGAACGCCGTGCTGAGTGATCTGAACTGTATGAAGTTCAGCGAACTGTATGAACGGCGTTCACGGATCGACTTATCGAGACTATTTCCTAAGATGGCTCCTGCTGTGTATGAAGTGAACTGTCTATTTAACGTATCTAAATGGTCTGTACACTTTACAAAGTTCTCAATGCTTCGTTTTGCATGTAAGGACCCTTATTATGTTACTGTGTTAGTGTGGGGCTATTTTGAGCCTTGTTAGTGGTATAAACTAGCGATTTCTTTTTACTTAGTCAATGCCCCAATTAATAGCATTATACGTTAAACAGTTTTTAGAGATAAAACTCTTTACATTCGATTATTATGAAAACAAATCTCAGAGAACGGTTGACTATGTGCCAATGTTTTATTAGACCAAAGGTTCATTGTTCGCTGGTGTTCTTTAACAGTGACTTTTTGACAGTTAGCTAGCCTCACAAAAAATATCATGTACTGGGGAATGTCTAAAAAAAACATTTAATTCGAGAACAATGAAGCATCTTTTAAAATAACACACTCGAGATTGTTTTTACTGTACAAGTTGACAATTTTCATAATTTGCAAATGATTAATTGATCTCCATATGGACTGAATGCATTTTAAAAACTAAATGGCGTTTAGAAAATGTGATTGTTTATTCACCACCATGTCATTCCAAACCTGTATGCTTTTTATAATTTTATGGTAATATTTAAATATTTGTCATTTAAAAAACAATTATATATACAGTATATTTTCTAGGTTCAACTAAACTTTCAAAATTGTTTTAGTGTTGTACTGTAAAGTTACCAGTTGACAACTTAAAAAAGTGAGGAAACCTGTTGCCTTATAATTAAGTCAAATAATTTTGACAATTCCACATAACTGAATTTTCAATTACGCATTTTACGAAGTTTATTTATTTAATAATAAGGCAACAGGTTTTCTCACTTTTTTAAGTTGTCAATTGATGATTTTTTACAATATGGGTTAGACTGTCAATTGCTTAGAAGTAAAATAAAAGCTGACTCTCATCCAAACTTACAAAAGAGAGAAAAAGAGATTTTTTTTTCCTGTATTGATTTAACATGATAACTTGTTAATTCAGTCTTCAGCTTATCTTCATTTGGCAATGCCTCCAGCAGATAAAAAACGTTTACTTTAACACATAATAATGAGAAATTCTCAGGAAGTTCAGTAATTAGACATTTTATTCGCCCAACAACGCAGCACACACTCCTAAAAACTGACCAAAAATGTATGGCTTGTCACATTAAAGTGCTTATTTGTTAGAGGCAGACATGCTTAAAACACAATGACACTTAAAGACACGACAGCCAAAATAAGCCCAAGACTGTTTCAATTAAATAGACACAGAATTAAACATTTGGTCCTTGTTGCAAGCCTTGAAGTACACACAGCAAAGAGCACAAGCATCTCCAGAAAACAAGAAGAATGTAACAGTCCTCAAAAAGATCCCTACCACAATCTGGCACTACATAGAAGTTCAGAAGTAAAACACAGATTCAGTATTCAACTTTATGAAGACCAGAGGAAAAGTGAAACTATTCTTTTTATATTAAACTTAAAAAATAAAGTAGTCATATAACAATGCCCTGTTTAAACATCACTTTTGGCTAAAAGTAAAAACCATTTCTATGAAATGTAAACATACATTCATTTAAATTTATACAACTTTGACTTCGTATATCGGATCTATCTTGGAATATGTGCGGAAGCTTGTTTCCACCAGGACATAAAATAGGAAATTGCATAATTTTTCGAGTTTGAACCTCTAATTCGCAGTAAAAAAAGGTCAGAATTACAAAATAAAAATAGCAATAACCATTTTTATTACGTGATGGAAACCGGCTTCCATAAATATCACGCTAACCTCAGGCTTAGACATGTGCAAATCAATGGTGAAATCATGCTTGAAATGAACCATCAACCATATCAGAAAGAATAAAAATTTAAAAATAAAACTTTGAAGTGGACACAACATCTTTATCTTGAGAAATAAATAAGCTGAACATCAAGTGGTCAAATGCTGTCTTGCACCAATAAAATGATAAACTAGAATCGAAGCATGCCATTCAAACGCCTGACAGAACGCATGCACTCCACGAGCTTAATTGGGAATATCAGAGCTGTTATTGCGGTTTCCGTATTTGTGATGAATGAAGAGGAGCACCACGCCGAGGAAGAAGCAGATAGAGCCCACCGTTATGTAGGCGATGCCCAAGAAGGGGTTTTTCCCTCCCATCCAGGAGATGGTGCTGAGGATCATACGCTTCCGGCCATCAAAGCTGCGGACGGGGTAGTCTGAGGGGCAAGTGGTTGAGGAAACAATGACAATTCAGAAGTTATTAAAGACCACCTGTGGTGAAAATCAAGTTTTTAATGTTCTTAAAACAGTCAACCAACACCACTTCTACCAAAGACAGTCTCAAAAACGTAGTTTAACTCATGGTTCAGATTACACGTTTTTTTTTTTTTGTCTGTTACGATAGTCACTGTGTCAGATTATGCGATTTTTGACTCCTAAAATCTCGTTGTGTTGTGGACAAGATGCAGGTCAGACTACACGTTGCTTCCTGACCAGTCATCGCATGCTGTCTTAAATGGCGCGTGTGATGTCATCGAGAAGGCGAAACTAGTAGCGAGTGACTTCCGGAAACGAACGTAAACAAACAATGGATGAAGCGGTGAGTGTTGTATTGGCTGTCCTGTGTTCAGAAAAAAAGAAAGAAAAAACGAAAATGGACACATTCGTGGATTGCTCGACATTGCCTTTTCAGCGCAAGAAATATACGGGCGTGCGAGCGTGTGAACTGGTTGAATTGTGTGTGTTTCACGGCAATTGCGTGAGACTTGAACCCTGCTCGAAGAGGACAGTATGAGCGGTCAATTCTCCAAAGAGAACTTGAGGTAAAATATTGTTTTCTTGTATATTTTTACTTTTAGTTTTAACGTTGGCGCCATCGTCTCTCTTTCGTTTCGCCATTTTTGAAAGTTGTGTACGGAAAAGCTTCCGAGCTCCTATTGGTCAACCTCATACATGTGACGGAACCGTCGTGGACGACCGTTTAAAGAATTAAACATGCTAGTCTTTTTGTCGTGAAGCATCGCAGACGCGACGTAGGTTGTCGCCCGCTATGACACATTATACGAGATGATACGATCGAATCTTTCGTCCCGACGCCCGTTGTCGTTTACGAATCCCCACGAAACCCTACATCAAACGGATCGTGCTAAAATCGTGTAATCTGAACAAGGCATAAAACCGCTGCCGTTTCCTAACGTCACAAACCTGTAACCAATCCGGTCAAAGGATTCTTCCAAATCATTTTGGCTGAACTAAACCAATATTTCCTCTTGCCACTGTGTAGACGTAGCATTTGCTACAAGCTGACCGAGTGGATACGGTTGCTATTATTTTGAGCTAGAGTGAGTGACTAATTTGCATATTCATGGATCCGGGTATACTAAATGAAACAAGGGTGTAAAGTTACATTCAAGCTATTTTAAGGCATGAAGAAAATATTTTCACAGGAAAAAAAAAATTTATCAGAGTATGACTTGATATTGTTGATCTCTCTCTCTCTCACACTCACACAGTTAACGATCGCGCTCTGCAGAGCTTCATGTTTTAAAGGTAAGCAATGCAAGGATACTGTAGGTGACTTCCAGGGTGTAGTTTCCTCTGGGCAGTGTGGGCGTCATGTTGTTCTTCTTCTGGATGATGCGGTACAGCTTTCTGAAGGTGGGGAGGGCAGCCGTACGCATCCATACTATGAAATCCTCGTTTATGAAGCCGTTGTTTTCCGAGTCAGTGTCTAGCTCATAAACAGGCTTGCGCCAGTTGACCGGCTTCGCCGTGTCTGGAGATGAGGAGAGTTTTAGTTCAAGATATGGACAAAACATATGTATACATGTAAGTCTGCATATAGAATCATACCAATAAAAACAGCAGTGAGATTACTGCCAGCAGGATTTCTGAACTTCACATGTTTGTCCGTCCACCATGCGATCCCTTTTTTGATCAGTGGAATCGGGGTTTTTGTTCCATTGGGATCAATGTAAAACAAGTCCAATGTGTCTGAAGCAAAGAGTAAAAGAGACAATCGATACTAAAACTCTTGAGGAGATGGTGTCGCACGATGGCAAGTATTCAGGTCCAGGTCTTACCATTAAACATGCTGTTAGCAATGGCTCCACACGGGGCTATTGGCTTTTCATTAACGCGGTACGGCTCACATTCTTTGCTTGGCTCCTGAAATATAAAGATATGCTTTGAGCTTCATATATAACATACAATCAAGTACGTCTTTTATACAGGAAGCAGTAGACTTGTTGTAACAGCTGATAGCTTTTCCAATGTCACGCAGTTTAAAGTTCATTAAAAGCGACAAGGTCTGTCGGTGATTGACAGGGCTATAATAGGTGTGGAAATGTTTTAAACCCACAATGTCAAATCCTGCTCTCATGCAGCGCTTGTTGACAGTCTTGACATCTGTTAGCGCTGGCGAAGCATACTATGCTGTCAAACACGTCAGACAGCTGAGCTCAAAATTAGGTGAACTATTTAGTTTCTATTTGCTTCATCATTTAAACTACGGCTGTCTATATTTATCGATGTAGCCAATCACAGTCATATGTGTATGCAATGGGCCAATCAGATACATTTAAGATGGACTCCTCACCGCTCAAAACGGACTTTTTGTTCAGAGCTGAATTCTGTATGCTGGAAAATCCTCTAATTATAACAAACAAAGTGTGGATATTTGGTAAGATTCATTGATGATAACAGATGTGTGAGATCGCGATGAACTGTCATCTTTTTAGGAATTATTAAGGGAGCCAGACCATTATTTCAGTCATGCCAAACCATGCACGTAGTAGCCTGCTTGCTTTCATGTTAAATTAATAGTGGTTTGTGTGTTAATACTTCAATAACAAATAATTTATCAGGAGCATTTATGCTGATGTGTAAAGTGGCGACACGTAGGCTAACTTGAAAGTATTTGGATGTACAGAAAAAGGTCTTTTTGCGGGCGGGAGCGGGACAAAACATTAATGTTGCAGGCGGGAGAAAGTAACATAGAAAGTTTAATATTAGAATATCAGTTATAACGACCCACGTATTAAAAAATGTTCGGGTTTAAATCTGGTTTAGGCTTTATAATTACGTTTATTGTGCCGGGCTGGGCTCAGACACAACGTGCTGAGATCTCTAACTGAGATCCCTTCATCTATTTGATTGATTTTTGTAGGCAGCAGCATTGATGCGTCCTTCGCTGCCTGTTATATACCACAATCCTGTGCGTTCAGTTCCATAACAGTTAAACAAAACAAAAAATACAAATGTCATCTGAAAGTTGTGTTTAGTGGTCAGTTTGAGTGGAAATGTAAATTTTTTGGGCTAACTTTTTCCGCTTTTGATATAATTTCTAGTGAGAAATTAGTATCGTAACAAAATATTTGCTATCACCAAAGCTCTGATACATTCATGCAGTAAGAGTGACAAGACAGATAGATACGTGCAATACCTTAAGTGAGTTAAGGTCTCCATTGAGTTGGCTGTCATCTCTGGACTTCACATACCGTCTATGGTTTTGGTAGAAATTTGAGAGGCCATAGTACATGAAGACATTACTCTGAGGACAGAAAGTTACAGGCGTCAACAGACATTGTTATGAAAGCTCATCGATTAACCCACCAGGAAAACACCTTCTATATATAACATCTTCTGTCTGACCATAAATTACTAAACTGAGAACCTTATGCATGTCCGATGTTATCAGTCAGGAAAACCAAGGCCTTTCGTTTCCTCATAGTACAGCTAAAAGTTGTAATTTGGCCAAACCAACCCTTGAAAAGGAATGCCGCATAATGGGCAGGTCACTCACTCACCTCGAAAGGCTGGTCGAGAGTGAAGGACAGGACACATTTGCATGGAGTCGTGCTGTTCCAGCTGAAGTTTTGAGAGCAGTTAAAACACGGGTTGGACACTTCAGTCCCGGTATATTCAATCTGTAAACCAGAGAAACATGCTTAACACGCGGTTATATTAGACCCCATTACGTCCGAGTCTACTAAAACAGTCACTAAAACAGGCTCAAACCTCGATCTCTTTGATGTTGTTGGACGTCACGAAGAGGCCGATTCCTATGGGAATGAAGATGAGGCCGATGACGAAGAATGCGGGCAACACGGTCCCCGCGGTCAAGATGGGCTGCCATGCCGGCAAGCGCTGCTGTTTGAAGGCGGTGTTGTCGGGCTTTCTGGTCCGGATGGCGGTTCCGCCGAGCCCCGCGGATCCGGAGAGATGACCGTCTTCCTCTTTCGCGTTGTAGCTGGACGCCATAATAGCCCTAATTACCAGCTCACAGCTCTAGTATTTGTGTTAAAACACACGATTCCTCGATTATAGACACGCAATTATTATAAAAGGGTTTTATATGTCAGCGGCAGTGGATTATCTTCACTGCGGCCTTCTCTCCAGGTTGTTTGGGAAACTAAGTTGCTTGTTTTGTTTGTTTGAGGCGGTGCTTACAGGAAGTGTCAGCTTGTGTGATTCGCGAATCATGTATATGATCCGGTTCATTTAATTCAGTTGAACTGATTTGCGAATCATTTGATTTGAATTGCTGAGCTGTAATTAGTTAGAGTTTTGTTAGTTTTTGAATTGTACTTTAAGTTCATTGTACCTAAAAATTTAAGACAGCAACTTTTTTTTGTTTTTTTTTGTTTTTTTTTTTTACCTTGATTTGGGTAAAATTCTCTAGCGGTGAATGAGAGACTACATTAAATATATTTTTGTGTTCCAACATGCTCAAATAACAAAAGAAAAACTTTAAATTATTTAAAGTTTTTTTGTAATTTGATGCAAAGACAATATAAATGTACATTTGCAGGATTTACAATGCTGATGAGTAACAGTCTGTGAAAAGGTTCCATTAAGTGAGAAAAAGATTTTACTAAATAAATGTGATTAGGCCTACAGTTAACATGTAGGCCTACATTTCTGAAATGCACTTTCTGTAAAGCTGCTTTGAAACAATATGTATTGTGAAAAGCGCTACAAATAAACTGTGAAGCTGTTACTGATGAACGTGATGATTCAAAGGAATTGGTGAATCGTTTTTTTAAAATGGTTCACTGAACCGAACCGATTTGTTCAAATGAATCAGTTCTGTCAGGCGTCATAGCACATGACACCACCACACAGAAACCTTGGCAACGAATTAAAAAGAAATAGTATTAGAATGTTATACTATATATATATTAAGTATATATACATTAAGTATATATACATGTCTGCCTTTAGTATTATTGTTTTATTTTTAAAAAGGAGGTCAAAACACTGTTTTAGAAAATCTATATTTCAAACAAATTACTTTAAAATGCAGCCGGCTCTGTACAAATGTAAAGCAAATATACCGATTTTTTATTTATTTTTTTTACCTTCATGCAGTGTTCACAACCACATGTGTTTCTCTCTCTTTTAAATACACATTTCATTAAATTTATAATGTGTTTTATAATTTAAATCAGAAATTCTGCACATCATTTTCACACTAGTGGCATTTAGATAAGCTATTAGTCTCTAATTGCCCCTATTGTGTAACAGTTATGTGTGGAATTTCTATAAATTATATAAATATGCAAATATGATCATCTCTAACAAGGCCACATAGATTAGATGGTAAGCAAACAATCAGTTATTTTAATCAATGTGTTGGATGCAGGAGAAATGGGCAGCAATAAAGGTCGTTTTTGACAAGCGCCAAATTGTTATGGCAAGACTATTGGGTCAGAGTGTCTCTGAAACGGCAAGGCTTGTGGGTTGATCCCAGTCAGAATTGGTGAGAACTTACCAACAGGGGTCTGAGGAGGGACAAACCACAAACCGGCAACAGGGTGTTTGGTGTCAAAGGCTCAGCGATGCATGAGGGTAATGAATGCTATCCCGTCTGGTCCGAGCCAACAGAAGGTCTACAGTGGAACAAGTCACACACAATTTTAATGATGTTTTGGGAGGAATGTGTCACAAAACAGTGATTCACACGTAGCGTAGCGTTCACACGTAGTGCCTATGTTGACCCCTGTTCGCCATCTATAACATGAGCTTCAGAACTGAATGTGTCTGAAGTGTGATCACCCTGAGTCCAGCCAGCCATTCATGTGGATGTATACATGAATTTGTCAAGTGCCACCTACCTAAACATTGTTGCAGACGGGTTTTCCCTGGTGGAAGTGTCCTGTTTCAGCAGGATAATACACCTGACACACTGTTCACGTTGTTCAGGAATGGTTTGAGGAACATGATGTAGAGTTCAAGGTGTTGACCAAGCCTCCATCTGTGGGATTAAGTTCGATCCATGGTACTCCACCTCACAACCCACGGGGACTTGAAGGATTTACTACTAATGTCTTGCTGACAGATACAACACAGGACACCTTCAGTTTTATAAGCATGCAGAGGACCAACAGCATATTAGACAGGTGGTCATAATGTTTTAGCTCATTGGGGTATATATTAGAATATCCTATAAATATATATTTTAAAATAAAATAAATTATTTGGCATTTTCTGCAGACTATGTGGTTCAGTTCACAGTGAGCATTTGGAAGGTGCACCATTTGAGCCACAAGATGGAGCAGGAGACCAAAGCAACGACTTTAAAGCATGAACAGGTTCTCTCAATAACAGGAGTGAGCTATTTTATCAAAGCTGTGTTTATGCCAAACCTTTTTTTCCATGTAAAGTTCCAAGTTCCTTATCATGCAGGTGTAGACCTCCAGACTTGCACGCCTTAAAAATCCCAATAAATATTTTCAAGGTCTTATGCTCTTTTATAGTTTGTCAGCCTATCATTTCTGCTCACAACTCTGATTCTTTTCATCCCATAACTTCCACTTCTCTGACTTTGTGTTTTTTTTTTATCTTTGTCCTCCATTCTCTTTTCACAACTTGCTTCTGCTTACTTCATCCCTAAGGCCCCTTTTTTTCTTCCAAGCTTCACTTTTGTTGTTCTTTGATTGCTCAGTCCCAAAAAGTTGGCCGACTTTTATACACCGTCAGCTCTGCCCATTCCTGAACTGGCGTACTAGCAGTCAGCTCCTCACATTACTGAGCAAACTTGGCTGGGATGTATCTAGTGTGCTGCCCTCCAACCTTTTGGGTCATTTAGCTGTCTTGTTCAGCTTTGTTGTTGACAGCCTCAAGACGCATGCTTTGCCGAAATCCTAGGACAGTGTCATTTTTTATGTGTGTGAAACGGACACAGATGAGATATCATCTCCTTTCTATTCTCCTTATAAGTTATTTATCCATGCATCTCATCATTTAAAAAAAAGACATCTTTAATCTTTAAAGTATAAGTTCCTGTGACGGTCACAATGGGGAAGGAAAGACTATCGCAAGCAACTTCCATTTCATGCCTACTTTAAACGAAGGCCTATCGTATTGATCGCCTCTATGCAGTTAAGGGTTAAAAAACGATTTTCAGAATGCTGAATAAGCTAGATGCTAAAATAATCTCTTTTAGTTCCCATGTGGAAAATCCTGTTTGGTTCCCTGGTGGTGTATCTTTCAGTGAAGTATCCTATGGCCGCCGCAAGGGTGTTTAGCCTAAGCTGAAAATTCAGTGTGAATGGAAAATTACATTATGGAAAAATTATTCTGTTGTTTTGATATTTTGAGAAATTGGACACACTGTGTTAATGTAAAAGAAATCAGTTGAATAAAGTAGTAGTCAAGCTGAATAAAAAGAAGGGGATTCCTTACTGAATATGTCCTTCAAAGTGACTCCTTCTGACCCTCTGTCTTAAAAAGAATCAACTCTTAAAGGGTTAATTCACCCCAAAATGAAAAAGGTGTCATTAATGACTCTCCCTCATGTCGTTCCAAGCCTGTAAGACCTCCATTCATCTTCGGAACACAGTTTAAGATATTTTAGTTTTAGTCCGAGAGTTTTCGGTCCCTCCATTGAAAATGTATGTACGGTAAACTGTCCTTGTCCAGAAAGGAAATAAAGACTTCATCAAAGTAGTCCATGTGACATCAGTGGGTTAGCTAGAATGTTTTGAAGCATACATTTTGGTTCAAAAATAACAAAAACTACGACTTTATTCAGCATTGTATTGTCTTCCGGTTCTGTTGTCAATCCGCGTTCAGTGACTCTGGTGACGTAAGACGCGGCTGACGTGTATCTGGTGTGCCCGAGCTTCGTTTACAGTCTGAGGGAGACACACGCTGTAAATAAAGTAATCTTTGCGAACATGTCTAAGGATTTCGACATAGAGGAAGACTTGCAAGAGTCTTTTTTCCCTTCTTACATCATCAGCATCACTGCAGACTCGTGAACACGGATTGACAACAGAACTGGAAGACAATACAGTCCTGAATAAAGTCGTAGTTTTTGTTATTTTTGGACCAAAATGTATTTTCGATGCTTCAAATATTCTAACTAACCCACTGATGTCACATAAGCCCCTTTCACACAGAGATTCCGGAAAATACACGGACCCGGCATTTGTCCCGGGATTGTTTGATTTTGGTTCATTCACGCCAGTGATTCGCCGGGATCTGTGAGTGCGTTCACACACAACCCGTAAAGATCCCGGAAAGACACATGACATCGGGATGAGACGTGTAACGCACACGTCGAAAACATGTACACGCACATACCGTTCCACAAAGCTGGTGAACGATCTCAGCTTCAGCGCGGATAGTGAGGAGCTCCTGGTTTCTGCTTCGTTCCAGTTTGCAGACATTTGTTCATCCTTTCTTTGTTGAAGACGAACACAAACTTTCTTCTAAGAGCAACAGAGTCGCGCGATGGCACGAGCGTCATCACTATAACACACCCTTTACGGCATTGCTCCTGGCTTTTGTTCACACAGCTCACGTTCCGGGACTGATTCTGGCAATGTTACTAGGTCCCCAACCCGGCATCGATGCCGGTATCAATCCCGGGTCGTGTTTGCATTCACACAGAAGGCATTCTGGCAATTTCCCGGCAATTTCCCGGGATCAACGTGCTGTGTGAAAGGGGCTTTAGTGTTTTGTGAGCTCACGGGAACAAATCGTTTATAATGATAGAGACAACTGAAATCTATTTTATGGATACATGCAATGAAAGGGTCTTGAGAGTGGTCTGAAGTTGCTCACCTGGTTCAGAGAAGGGAACATGAGGTCTGGAAATTGGACTTCCAAACCAGTCTGAGGTCTTGCACGCCTCTTGCAGAGCTGCAGTGAAGCATGCAAAACAATCCAGCATGGAAACACTGCCGTCTCCTCCTTTCTTCACAACTTTTCTGCTTTCTCAGCAGGAGATATTGAAATGCTAAACCACAATGATTAATCAACCGCTTGTAGCTGGAGACACCATAAGCTGCTTGGCCAAGAGAGACACAAACAGACAGCAAGGGGCCTGGATGCTGTCAGGGTTGAAAGAAGTATGCTAATAAAACAAGAACTGTTGGTGAGAAGCTGTTCAATCAACGGTTTCCACTGACTCTTGAAAAAAGAGGAACAGAAAAGCAAATATGTAAACCTAAATACGGGTGGTGGTACATGGAAACTTCAGCTCAATCTCTCCTTATGAATGATTCAGATGCCAGTAACACCAGTATTATGTTTGCTACTACAATTGCTCTATTATGTACATGATGCATAATGCACGACTCCAGCATTTGGTCGAATTTCAGATAATGGAAGAATCCAAGGGCATAGCTGGGGAACTTTAAAGCTGGAGATGAAACTTAAAGACGAGCGATAGAGTGATAAACAAGACCGTTAGATCCAGGAGGATAAAGTATCAATCTGTTGTGGTGGCTCTGGGTGGACACCAGCAGATCCATCTTAGCCTTTTCAGGGCAAAGTGTAAAAATAGGGACTAGGATTGCCCAAGCCAAAATTATTAAAAATGTGTTAAAATAAAAAAAAAAAAGTCTGGAGAAAAAATGTAATGACCTGACCCCCACAATATTTCATCAATTATGCCTGTATTATTTTATGTTTATAGTTTACAACCAACAGCAGCGGTGCCTAATTTGTGAATCACTCCATTCAGGTCTGATCAATCTGTGACAGATTTTTTTTAAGTCTGAAAGAGTTCACATGTCTAAATGTGTTCGCCTTGGTCATTTTTTACATTTTGGTAAGCTGAAAGTAGCTATTGTGTAATTTGTGAATTTCCCTCATTCTGGGCTAGGGAAGGATCCATCTGATGTATAGGCTATATATTCACAACACATATTTACCAAATCAATTGCCATCAACATTTTATCCAGTGAAGATTTTCATTGTCATCACGTTCACATTTTTCATCGGACAAATCATTCTTTTGAGTCGGTTCTTTTCCAGAAATTGGTCAAGTGGGTTAACAAAACGGTCTGAATCGGTTCTCAATTCATGAATCATCCGTGCAAAAAGCTTGCAAAAAGTTCTATAATTTGACAACGACAAATGACAAGGGTAAAGACTTTCAAGACAGTATTCTGACCGACTCTAACAACATCGGATGAATGACTCTTTTGAGTCGGTTCTTTTTCGTTAGGCAAGACAATGGGTTCAAATGTTCTGAATCGGTTCGCGATTTAGAATCGTAATGAGCTCACTCACGCACAGCGCACTGAATGGTTTGATTTCTCGTTTCAAACGTGTGGCACTTTAGAAAACAGATTGGCCTAACAAAAAAAGCGCCGGATGAATGAAGTGGACGTTTGGCTAGGCTACTTCAACAGAAACAACATGCAAAAGCGCCCTATCAGCGATAATACGTGCATCTGCTGCAGGTAAGTTAATGGCCAAACTTTCATCACGTTCATCAAACTTCCATCTGATACCATCACTTAACTCGAGTAATAAAAAGGCTAGTAGGCCTAATGCCTCTGTAATGTGTATGTATATTATGATACGCACTCATAATTAATGTATGCTAATATATGCTATTTGTTCGTGTTTTTGTTTTTGTTTTTCGGTTCATGGCTACGTTTATTTATGAATCCCAGCATGAACTTTGCATATCTTTCATAATCATAAATAAGGGCAGGTTTTTTAGATTAGTTTAAAAAAAAAATATTTTAATTTATGTTAGTTTGCTTGTTTCAAAAAGCACATTTTAAAACCTTAATTGCTCATGAATATCCAAAGGCTTTTTAAAAAAAAAAATTTAAGACCATAAAATAGAGTCAATAAATAGGAAAATAAAAGAGAGAGATTTTCTTTAAAAATCAAGAGGTTAAAAACAAGTTGTTTAAAGTCACCATGAGATCAAAATGGACGATATTGTGCACAAATGAATAATTTATAATCAACCTCTCAGAGTTCTGAACCGGAGAGGAGAACCGAGGAAAACGGGATTATGGCAGAGTCTTCAAAATTTACTGTCCTCCCATCTTTGAAACGAAACGTACATACGTTTAGATGTGATTTTATATATAGTTATGTTTATTTAATATAATTTTAAAAAGAAGCATAAACACAACAAGGGGTGTCTGTTTTATCTGTTTTTGTGACTAACGTTTCTTTATTATAACCATGGAGTATAAAATTCAATATAAATTCTCGGTATGGGCTCTATGCACGGCGTTATTTCCGGTGAAGGATTAAGGATAACTTCGATAACTTCCGCCGATCGTAGAGTCCAATGCAATACCGAGAATTTATATTGAATTTTATACTCCATGGTTATACTAATGAAACGTTAGTCACAAAAACAGATAAAACAGACACCCCTCGTTGTGTTTATGCTTCTTTTTAAAATTATATTAAATAAACATAACTATATATAAAATTACATCTAAACGTATGTACGTTTCGTTTCAAAGACGGGAGGACAGTAAATATTGAAGACTCTGCCATAATCCCGTTTTCTCCGGTTTTCCTCCGCTTTAATCTACACAACCGGAAATGGACGAGCATCCTTACGTCAAATGCGGAACTTATGCGTGCATATAGCCCATTGCATTGGACTCTACGATCGGCGGAAGTTATCGAGCATCCTTAATCCTTCACCGGAAATACCGCCGTGCATAGAGCCCATACACTCGATTATACACAAGGAGGGAGAAAAGACTAACACAACTTCCTTTTCATGCTGACTATCAAGGGACAAAAACTGATGGCATTACATCTGAAACTGAAGATTTGTTTTGACCTTATGAGTGAAAGACACAAAGGTCAATTGTGACAGCAGGCAATGACAAGCCTCTGCAAATGAATTTACCACAGCAATCTGATGGTACGCCGGTCTCAGTATACCTCCCCTGAGATCCATCTGCCCGCGTTGCTCCGTAAGGTCACTCCGGTGGGCGTCTGCACCCACTCTTTTCGGCTACACGGCCAAGCAGATGGCCTCACAGCGTAAAGGGTTTCTATGTCTTAGGATTCGCTGGGAAAACGATGAGTCAGCCAGGATGTGGCCTGCCTTCAAAAATATCCCAGCCTGCCAGTGTCCTTGCCACCCTGATCAGCCATCCACATTATGACGGACTTCCATGATGTGCCATCTTTCATTAACCTCCCTGTGAGTGATGGATTAACCCTGAGGGCAGAGACAGAGTCATAGATTATTGAGAACGCGTTTGCCTTCGCTCTGTCCCACCTGGTTTATAGCGGATGAGATTGAGCTGCTTTTACTGCTAAAGCACTCTTGTCTTAGACCAGTTTCTAGAGGACAGTTTTTGCTCAAACTTAGCAGAGGTGAGATTGCAGTATGCGGGGAGCTGATATGTGACCCGCCCTCTCTTTAAAAACATGTCATCAGAGAAGAGAAGTGGGGCTGCATCCGAAATTGCATTCTTCCCTACTATATAGTGGGTGAAAAACAGTATGTGACAAAAGAAGTAATTCACAGTAGTCATTAGTCAAAAGTGTACGCAAAAAGTACCTGGATGAACTACTATTGCCGGTGAGAATCTGACACTTTACAATCCCATGAGGCCATTTGGGATTTGTGAATGACAGTAAAGCGACACAACTGACGCTGGTCACATGATAATGACAGTATGGTGAATGTAGTATGGCCAGATTATATTCATACTACACACTTTCATATTATATAGTACCTTTTTAGTGGTCGTGAAGTAAATACTTGTTCAAATTTAGTACCTTCTCGAGAGTATGCGATTTCAGACGCAGCCAATATGTCACTGGAAGTTGTTTTGATTAAAGATTATAAGGGCACATGAATTGTGATGCAATGACAGTAAAAAACATAGAAATGCAATGATCTACATGAATAAATCATTTATAATAAATACTGCAAAATTCTATTGAAAAAAAAATTAATTGTCTATTTTGATTTCATGTTGACTTTAAATTTCTTTTCTTTTTTTTACTTAGTAAACATAAATAGTAATAAATAATAATCAAAAGTTTTTCCATGCTAGAAATGAATTTAAATAAGCTATCATTATGGAAAAAAAATGCTTAAACGATATAGGCAAAAATATTTTAAATCTGATGTGTCATTTCTATGCACTTTTCAAACAGGTCTTAGAAATACATTGCCTGACAGACAAGCAGAATATTAATTACACCTCCATTAGCAATTTTTTTTTTTTTTTTTTTTTTTTGTGTGTGCAATTTTTAGCTATTGGTCATAGGTTGAGATAATAATACATGACAGACTTTTACGGGTAAAGAATTGGAGAATCGCTGCTGGATAATTAATTTTCTACTACCCATCAATCACACTTCTTTATTGATTTTATTCTATCAATAAACTGTTATGTCAGATATTTCTTTCATGTATTACATTTCACCCAGTTCTCATCTCTGATCATGAACCGGTTACCTTCACTCTTAAAAACACAAGAATCAATAAAACTATAGACAGGTGGCAGTTCAGTTTATATCAGTTGAAAGATAAGAACCTTAATGAATACTTCAACAGACAGTGGACATCCTTCATGAAGACAAATGACAGCCTAGATATTAATGCGGCAACATAAACCGAAATCAAATTCTACAGTGATCTGGGGGCAAATAACTTTGCCCTTCAGGTAATATTACAGATTATTTTCAACATGATGTACGCTTAGAGTCTTAGAGTTTTTAAAGTCTGTTTAATATGAAACATTGAAATATTGTTATAAAGTATCTGTTTTCATGTTTTCAAATGTAATTTATTCCTGTGATGGTAAAGCAGAATTTTCACCATCATTACTCCAGAGACTTCTTCCAAAAACATTAAAAACATTCATTTGACCGGTAATTGTATATGGCATTTAGTAATTTACCACAGACCATTATTTCAACGTGTCCATCTGTTTGTAAAAATGTATAGGAAACACAAAATTAACGAGAGTGAGTAAATAATGACAGAATTTTAATTTTGGGGTGAACTATCCCTTTAACCCCCTGTAGTTAATGCCTGGCTGTAAAGCCCAAAGAAGAAGCCAATACCAGCAGGAGACATAAACAGTCAGATGAAGATGATGGCAGGGGTGTTGCAGATACTACTACTCAGTTGGACATACCAAATTTGAAGTGCCTCTATTATGCTTTTTCAAATATTACTTCTCATGTAGTGTGCAATATCAATTTGTGAATGTAAAAAGGCTGCCAAAAAACCTGTCAAGACACTGTGAAATCTACTTTGCACTTCCAGTTCCAAAGGATGAAGACTCTATAGCTTGACATTTTGTAAAAACTGTAAAACATTATTACTTTTCATATATCTGTGTTTTAAGTTCTGAGGAAGCTTTTGCAGATGAAATTGAGATTTAGGTGTTTCTTTCTGACATTCACTTCAAGCAGTTGCCCAATCACTACAGACTGTGCCATCCAATCAGAGCAGAGTAGTCCAATCACCTCAGACTGTGCTATCCAATCAGAGCAGAGTCACCCAATCACCACAGACAGTGCAATCCAATTAGAACAGAGTATCCCAATCACAACAGACTGTGCCATCCAATCAGAGCAGAGTAGCCCAATCACCACAGACTGTGCCATCCAATCAGAGCAGAGTAGCCCAATCACAACAGACTGTGCTATCCAATCAGAGCAGAGTCACCCAATCACCACAGACAGTGCAATCCAATTAGAACAGAGTATCCCAATCACAACAGACTGTGCCATCCAATCAGAGCAGAGTAGCCCAATCACCACAGACTGTGCCATCCAATCAGAGCAGAGTATCCCAATCACAACAGACTGTGCCATCCAATCAGAGCAGAGTAGCCCAATCACAACAGACTGTGCCATCCAATCAGAGCAGAGTAGCCCAATCACAACAGACTGTGTCATCCAATCAGAGCAGAGTATCCCAATCACCACAGACTGTGCCATCCAATCAGAGCAGAGTAGCCCAATCACAACAGACTGTGCCATCCAATCAGAGCAGAGTCACCCAATCACCACAGACAGTGCAATCCAATCAGAACAGAGTATCCCAATCACATCAGACTGTGCCATCGAATCAGAGCAGAGTAGTCCAATCACCACAGACTGTGCCATCCAATTAGAGCAGAGTAGTCCAATCACAACAGACTGTGCCATCCAATCAGAGCAGAGTATCCCAATCACCACAGACTGTGCCATCCAATTAGAGCAGAGTAGTCCAATCACAACAGACTGTGCCATCCAATCAGAGCAGAGTAGCCCAAACTCAACAGACTGTGCCATCCAATCAGAGCAGAGTAGTCCAATCACCACAGACTGTGCCATCCAATTAGAGCAGAGTAGTCCAATCACAACAGACTGTGCCATTCAATCAGAGCAATCCCAATCACCACAGACTGTGCCATCCAATTAGAGCAGAGTAGCCCAATCACCACAGACTGTGCCATCCAATCAGAGCAGAGTAGCCCAAACTCATCAGACTGTGCCATCCAATCAGAGCAGAGTAGTCCAATCACCACAGACTGTGCCATCCAATTAGAGCAGAGTAGTCCAATCACCACAGACTGTGCCATCCAATCAGAGCAGAGTAGTCCAATCACCACAGACTGTGCCATCCAATTAGAGCAGGGTAGTCCAATCACCACAGACTGTGCCATTCAATCAAAGTACAAACTTTGAACAAACTTTTCAGACTCTCAGAAATTAGGTGATGTGCAAGATATATTATGATAAAATGATTATAATATACAATGATATTTGCTACACTGTTTTAGACAATTGTTTACAATATTATGCAACTCAATCATCATAGAAACAAATTCCAAGTTTCCAAGACCACTTAAGTTTCGACCAATGGATGCTGGCGGTGCTTCAGGAGATCTGATTCGTGCTGGTATGGAATGGAACGCCCATGTTTCACAGTCAATTCCCCATGGATAAAATCTAATCACCCCCCATCCTACATTTAGGCCGAAAGTCTGTCAAAACAATGAGACTGAACACAGCAAACAGTGAACAATTTAAATTTGTTGTGGATCATGAACTGGTTTTCCATACATGGCTCCTGCATGATGGTCATATTTTTTGTGAACAACAGTGAAATATTGTTAGACTGTAAATAGGCCTATATTAACGAAAAACCTTGTTAATATGTACATTTTAATGTGTATCACGCACAAGCAAAATGAACATCATGCCAAATTAGCCACTCTTTATGTCCTAATATTTATCTTTACTGTTATTAAGCTTTATCTTGCCTGAGGGGAGCCCACTGAAACATCTGAAAACAAATTAGAAGCAGAACATGAAAGTATGAATATAAAATATACATCTGAGAAAATGTTCGAAAGCGGTTGCTTCCATCTGTAATTAGGTCTGATTGAGCTATCAAAGACATTTAATCAATTTCTGAGATATGATGGGTTATGATGGGTCTTCAGGTGGTTAATGGAAGAATTATGATGCTTTACTCTAGGTTTAGGTTTAGGTTTATTTGTTTAGCACGTTTAGTACAAGTACAGAACAATGCTAGGAGGGAACGAAGCCAGACTAGGCTTGTATAGAGTTCCACTCCTATTCCTATTAACTCACGAGATATGCAGACTCAAAATTGAGGTTAGGGTATAATGTTCAAAATTGAGGTTAGGGTTATTGAGGTGAGGTTTAAAAGAAGTCTCTTCTACTCACCAAGACTGCATTTATTTTATCAAATACAATACAAACAGTGGTACTGTCTGTGACATACCATTACAATTTACAGTACCTGTTTTCTATTTGAATATACAGTATTTTAAAAAGCATTTTCTGCAACATTATTCCAGTCTTCAAAACAGTTGTGCTGCTTATATTTTTGCAGCAATGATGATTCATTTTGATAGAGAATTCTTTACTGAATAGAAAGGTCAAAATAACTTCTTTTTTTGCAACAATGTAAAAGTCGTAATGCATGTAATGCATCCTTGCTGAATAAAAAGTATTAATTTCTTTTTAAAACACTGTACCTGGTAGCTGTTAGTTTGGGCCGGGTGAGTAAAGCAAGAAAGGTTCTCACAGACTCTCATGCTTGAGCTTCAGTCCCAGGATTTATAATTATTGGGTTCGTCGGGAGGACGGCGTTAATACCGCTAATGCTTCCAAAGCAGGAGGAAAAATAAGATTGCTGTGTCATAAAATCAATCTCTCTTTATGAAGAATTCATTGGTCTGGTGTCGTTCTCCTGAAAGCTCTAGAAGTTTTTGATTAGTGTAGAATCAATACTATGTTGGAGACAGTGTGTGAATAACCAAAGCGAGAGAGAAGTGTGAGCCCCAGAGTGAATGAACCCTCTCCATCCGTGAGGATCTGTGTCAGTTCTGTGGAGTCTGGGTTAATTGGTCTGAGAGAAATCAATAACATCTGCTAATTTGCCTCCAGATCTCCCCAGCTCAGTGACATAGAAGGGAGAGCTGGATGTGTATCATCGCAAGCTTTTGATGAACGTGCTGAAACGTCTACCGTCAGCAAACCTCAGCAATTACGTGCCTTCTAGTGCTAATGATGTGTGTTTTCCATGTCTTAGTTCAAAGCTTAACCACAGTCACTCAAATGTTGCGTGACACCAGTGGTCACCGAACAGGATTGTTTTCAGTAGGTTTAATGATTATTATGAATCCATGTTTCAGGAACGCTATTAGATTTTCAGACCACTGTGATTGCTATTGTGCTGCTTTGTTTCTTCTTGCTGTAGATACTTTGGGAAAGGAATACAGCTCAACCCAATTAATAACTTAATGAGGGAATCTCAGGAGCTCAGTTTCCATCTGTAACCCTGGAGTGATAGAAACCATTGGCATCCTTCTGTCTTCCAGAGACAATGGTTTGGAATCTGCACCCAGGTCAGTCTGTGGTATGGTTGCAGACACTACTATGACTGTAGAGTCCGATACGGGAGCGACAGCACCGCTGGCACTTGCTACAGGTGTAAGCAGTGGTGATGTCAATGGGAACAGACAGAAGCCGGCGAGTCCTCTTCTCCTC